>JACKQL020000199.1:0-54801 GCA_018296165.2 Termitomyces sp. T153 | reverse complement strand
AGACAAGTTGGACATTGTATGAATAGTTGACATTGATACTGAATTTTCTCAGTGCACATCAGGAGATTGTATCAAAGTAATTTTGGACCCAGAAAACACATCAAGAAAGACTGAAAATATTGTCTATCAAGAAATACTGAATGGTTTACAAATATAAGTATAACTTTTGATGGATACAAGCAACATATTGCTAACTTCTATGAACTTCAGCACCTAATGTCTATAGCTGAACCATGTAGTATAGATATTTTTCATGGTTTACAAATGTAAGTGTGACAGTTTAAATAATTGCTTAGTTAGTACTAACTTTTATAATTTTCAGCATCTCTAATATATACCAGTGGACATTGTAGTATTTTGTTGATAATGTAATCTAGATACATGATTGGTTTATACATGAAATCTCAGTGTTTGAATTGTAAGAGAAAAGCAACACTTAGTCAACAAAATACAAAGACCTAACCAAACAAAGTGAGGTTAGGTTGGGTCTGAGACTTGGCATTGAGTTTGAAATACAAAGACCTAACTGAATGAAGTGAGGTTGGGTCTGGGACTTAGCATTGAGTTTGAAATACAAGGACCTAACCAAACAAAGTGAGGTTGGGTCTGGGATGAAGCAAGAGCTACAGGCCCATGCCGAAGGCACGGACCGTAGCTTGTTTTATACATATAACAAGACACACATGCCTCACTCACAACTTAAAGGAGAACAAAACACACACACACACACAAAGGAGAACAAAACACACACACACACACACACACACACACACACGGTAACAACGACAAAAAATCGCTTCAAAAGCGGATCATCGCCATTCATCCCCCAAACAGGTCACGGACACCACACACATAATGAACGTATGTCAAAAAAGCCAGGGGTCGGAAGGACTTTTTTGTAACAAATCAGTATGAGCACGATCTCACCCCCCAAAGCCATCCATTCACAACACCGTGTACCTCAAAAAAAAAACAGAAAACGGTGCATATCGTCAGTACATAACACAAACCACACGAACAACGAACGGACGGAGCCGAATCACACACACAATATGTATGTGTGAAATTCGGTCCAAACAAATCTATCCTTAGGCGAGTTGTCCTAAAAGGGAAGCATCCGAGAAAGTTCGGATTTTGTACGGGTGGGTTTTTCGAGGAGCCCGTGTAGAGTTCGTCCCGCAGGTTGTTTCCGGGGGGGGGGGCAAGTGATCAGCCTGTTAGGCTCTTCTCTGTCAGAGGTATGCGGTAGATGCGGGACCGGCGTGTTAGGCTCGGGCGCTGCTTCCAGTGTTAGTGGAGCACATGGTGGTATCGGATCAAGCCCCCCCTCGAAACTAGAGTATTCAGCGTTTTATATACAAGATGAATTTGTCAACAAACCAAGTACCTCTGTCGCATAGTATGGACTTTCATCACCTTGTTCAAAGTTCAAGTCTTCAACAAGACGCGGTTCAAGGTAAGTGAGGACTAGGGTAGGTATGTATCGATGAGAAAGAATACGAAAACTCGTCCTTGCCTCGCTCCGGATTTGACTTCACAATTTCACTGCCCAACGTTGTTACATCACATGGACACACCACACGCCTCACTCTCACAATCAAGCATGAGCACGATCTCACCCCCAAAGCCATCCCATCCACTCATCCACACAACGACAATACACAACAACCGTGTACGTGTACCTCAAAAACAAAGAAAAAACAGAAAACGGTGCATATCGTCAGTACATAACACAAACCACAAGAACAACGAACGGATGGAGCCGAACCACACACACAATATGCATGTGTGAAATCCGGTCCAAACAAATCTACTACGAGAGGAGGGGGGGAGCACCGAAAGACCGCCGCGATCACCGCGACCAAGTTCGATGTTCTAAGTAGCGCCGTGTCTGATGGTGCGCCCCTTCCTTCCATTCCCGTTCTTCCACCCCTTCACTCCGTATCTGAAAACCCCGCCAATGATGAGGGTCTCAAAGCTGTCCCGATTCCAAAGGTAGCATCTGGTATTCCTGTGCCTATTGTTCCCGTCAACGCGGCTGAGAACAATACAAGTTCCATTGCTGCCGCACAACTCGTCATTGCCGAAGAGCATGTTCAGGATGCAAGCAGGGAAAGGAAGGACGAACAACCGGAGAAGTCGACTCATATTATCGTCAAGGTGAACGAGGACGTGCCTGTCATTATTGAAGATAAGACAAATAAGGCAGCGGAAATCCCCATGACAGTTGAGGAACCCCATGCCGCGATTGAGAAAAGTCCAGCTGCAGACTCCGTGCTCGCTGATCAGGAATTCACATTCAAAGATATCCATATACCAGTAGCCGCCGCTGTAGATGAGCCCTCGCTAGTAGCTTTGGCGGAGCGTGCCTCGATGCCCGAAGCGCCCTCTCAAGATCCCAGATTACTGAAAACACTAATGGCGACTACTCCTGATCTCAATCCTTCATCAGTGCTTGTTTCGGAGAAGATTCCGACAAGTGTCGTCCCTTCTGCTATTCCAGAAGTCAGAGCAATATCTCAGGATATACCCGTTGCACATGTTGAACGTCTTCAGAAGGAATTGGACGAGCTCGACCTCACCAAACCAGAATCGGTGGTAGACGAAGTCAAAGTTGAGCCTGGCTCCATCTCAGCACCCGAGCTTTCGTTGGAGATGTTTAACGTTGCATCAGGACCTGCGGTTGCGGAAAATGCTCCTGAACTCGCAAGGGAACCAGAGGCAAACAGAGCGAAAGAGGAAACAGTACCTGTGGGACCGACGCCTTTTGCTAGGCAGATTCTAGTATCACAAACACCACAGAAAGTCGTGGAAGATGGTACTGAGCCTTCTGTAGAGTTCGTGTCTGCGAAGCAGGAAGAGAACGTGCCAGAGGCGGGGGCAGACACGAAACAGGGTGATTCGACGTCAGCTCCAATACAGAATGCAGTTCCTGTATCAGAATCACAGTCTGCATCAGTCACAACGGGAGGGACCGCACCAATTGAACCGACTTTGGCTTCGATGGTCGAAGCTGCACCAACAGATCAGGTAACGACTCTGGTTGCTAAGGCCACATTGACAGAGCCTATGACTGTTTATACAGCGGAGGCCGAACCGGCTGAACTTTCAGCTTCAACCACAGAGCATGCACCAGCCCCAATGACTCAGGTTACTCCAACAGATCTTGCACCAACTTCAGCAATCGAGGCCATTGCGCTCACCACGCCAAAGACTGAGGCTTCTCTGACAGAGACTCCAGAGCCAAAAACCGAGTCCATCTCAGTCCCACCTCTACCAGAACCTGTTATGGCGACATCCACACCTGGCCATGCCAAGGATGCTGTACATCCTGTGTCTGTATCCCCTGCTCCCGCTCAGGCGGCATTCCCATCTACAGCGTCACCAACTGCATCACCATCAAAGTCAGAGAAAGTGACACGAGCCCGCAAGAAGAAATCATCTATCCTCGGAAGAATTAAAAATTTCTTCGAAAGCGACAAGGACAAAACGAAAAAATGAACACTTTGAGTTCATTTTCTTGGATTACTTTTTTCTCGATGGACAGGAAGGATTCTCGGTAGTTTTTTTAGTAGTCATTTATCTCTTCATATGGACTTGGTTGCCCTTATCTGATTTGCTTTCTAGCCTCTCTCATTTGGTGTATCTGTGATTAGCTCGCTGCTTTCTACCTAATTATGCACACGTATTATAGCAGGTCGCGTGGGCGCTCCTGTTTAGACCTGTCTAGACCTTTTATATTTCTGTAATAATTTTATCTTCTTTAACTGCGCCGTGTGCAGGAGCAGAGAGCGTCTTCTGGAAGGCAACTTCTGAAATGAAGCCTCATGTACAATATCAAGCTAGAATGATATGTAAAGCATATATATCTGTTCTGTTCCGCTGGCAGGAGCTCCTGACGATATCGTGACTCATAATCAATAACACGCCCATCTCTGCGTTCTTGCACAGATTACTTTTTTCATAATTGTCTTTTCTTGTCATCATTTCCAGATGCTAATGTTTAGAAACAGGCCATCCGGTATCCCAGTGAACATCAAAGTTATTGTTCCGCACAATTGAGTTTTCTAGGATAATTGTCTCAACAGTGGCTTTTCCCAAAAATATCTTCGTTCTAAAAGACATTTTTACATCGGTTTACTATCACGAACCCCTTCCCTCGACATACCATACTTCTATGTCATCAACCCTGAAACGACTTCTCCGCCCTCTGATCAGGAGGAAGCGAGAAATTCAACCGGTGCAAAATGTACTTGGCCCCCGAGGTTACGGTGAGTAGGGCATATGAGATTTTTTCAGTAATCTGAACCAAAGTTTCAGATTCCCAGTGCTCCTCGTCCACCAACAATTCAAAAACCTATGAGCTGGATGCGGCATCCCTTGAGCCACCAACGACATCCATAGAGGCACCCATCCATTGCCTTCCTGTCGAAGTCTTGGGTCTTGTTTTCATCTATACTCTGGATCCCTTGTGTGATAGGCGGCACTACCCACCTGAAGTCAATGAACCGCCCATAGTACTTTGCGGGGTTTGTAGACGGTGGAGAAATGTCGCGATATCAATGCCGATGCTTTGGTCAGTATTCAATGCCTACTCCCGAGGGAAAAAGGATGACATGGCCTTGTACCGACTCTGGCTCGAACGTACTCGTGGTGCTCCTTTGGTTATCAATTTTGATAAATACTACCATGACAGAGAGTTTGATGCTGCTTTGAACTTATTTTGTTCGCATAGCTCCCAGTGGGCCGATGTGACAATCATATTGCAGCCATTGACGTATGCCAAGCTTTTGGGATTGCGGCCAGAGGACGTCCCGCTGCTGAAGAGAGTCCACATTCTAGGCGAGGAACTTCGCTTTACCAAGGATGATGCCAATAATATCATTTCTACTCTTGCACAAATACCAACCCTATCCAATTTGACCTGGTCCTTTCACATTCCGGAGAATATCTTTTCTTTGACGTGGCCAAATCTTAGAAGGTTTTCCACAGGGATGCCTCTTCAAACCACAGAGTGTTTGGCATTGCTATCCTGTTTCCCACGGATCGAAGATATTGTCTTTGACACTTATGTTCACTGCCCAATTGATGTTGCCTCTTCTGCTGTAACAGTTGAAAGCCTCCGCTCATTGAGTATTCGGAGTCTTGATGACCCTGCAGAGCTCTTCAATGCCCTCACTCTCCCGTCCTTGAATGCCCTCCTACTACCCAGACCTGAGAATTGCTCTAGTCTTGAGTGTCTCATCAATCGTTCTGGTTGCACACTTCGTCACTTGGCAATCTGTAGGATGGGGGTGAGTGGTGATCACGTCCTTCACGAGCTCGCCAGTTTTCTCGAACTGGAGTGTTTTCGCTCCATATACTCACTCAGGCTTACTTTTATGCAACATTTGACCGATGCCGTTGCAGAGAGGTTAACATGGAATACTGACAGTGCTGACTCAACTCAGCTGTTTCCCTATCTGTCCATGATCAATATCGAGCATTGTGCTACCACCGGTGATGTATTTTCACGTATGATCTCATCTCGGTGGACAGGACATCGCCATCCTCATGGACTCAGATGTGTTGAGCTTCCAGCGAGTTTTTGGGGTTGGAATCGTAGAAAGACTGATATAGCTACTTTGAGTTGCTTGAGAGAACAAGGTCTGGAAGTTGTTCGGATAAGTCGCGTACTATTTCATCAAAATATTTCGTGAATAACGAATGCACTACCACCACCTTCCTGCTGTCTCATTCACAACAAGTTGTCCTCTTTCATGTGCTAGAGTTTCGAATTGTCTATAATCCTTCTTATGTGGATGATTTTGAGTTGGATCCCAAGAATAGGTAAGGATAAACGAAGAGTGGGCCTCGGATCGCAGCTCAACAAGGCTAGATAGTTCACCATCTTCAGAATAACAGGGCGAGAATCCCAAGTCATTGAGTCTCGGGCATTGATATCGACAGAAAGTCTCTCCCCTGGATCCGCGACTTCTCTTGGCAACAGTTAAAGCGTCCAGGACCGAGTTTGTGATGGACGCCGGGCGATTAGCATCATCGAAGATGTTCCAGTTGTCGTAAACCCAAAGTTTCTGGAGTTGGTCTGTATACCTCAACTCGAGAAATTCCGTCAGCTCATCAGCCACTGGGAACATGTTCGACAGTACCAATGACTCTAGATGACAATGAGATCGCTCTACAAGGTCTCTGAAGCCATAATCTTTCGACTTTTCGGAATTAAGATCTATTGTCGACGCATCCCGTTCCATTGTAAGAGAAAGTAATCTCGGACAATAAATTGCATTAAGGAATTCCTCTGGTAGCTGAAATATGGTTGAGATATGGAGGGTGTTGAGCTTGTTTGCATAGACACGTGGTTGGGTTTCCAGCGCGGAATCTTCTAAGTTTCCGGGTTCATCTGGCCTGAGGATAACAGATAGGGATTCGAGGTTGTAGCAGCACTTGAGGATGATCAGGCAACGTTTTGTGCTGATCATGCGGTCGATGTTGAGCTCGGTAAATCCATGCATGGCATCCAAGAGTCTGAACAGGCGTCGCTCAAATCGAATGGCAGGGATTGTTGGATGTTTCATAGTACTTTCAACGAAAATCTTGCGCAAAACATCTAGTAAGGCGGTCTTATTTTTCGCTTTTGGTGGTTGTGAGGACTTGTGAGTCTTAGTCAATCTTCCAATCATTGTTGGTAATATGAGCTGGATATGAAAGATTCAAGTCAGTGACAGATGTTCACGGTTATAGTAAGTTGTAGTGATACCTTGTCGTTATAAATTGGATGCAGTATAAGCTCATCTGGAGGTAAACCCCATGGCTTTTAAACCTCAAGAATAAGGACGGTGAACAATGTGTCTCCAAGGTTTTTAATGATACAAGACGCGGTTGTATCTCGAGTAAGACATGTCATAGAGATGCACGAACAAGAGACTCAAAAGAAGGACAAAGCCTCAGAACAAGATCGTCAAGAGATTATAAGGTGAATGAAAACTAGGGAAAAGCATTATACTGGCTTCTAAGGCGTTCTGAGAATGTGCCATTGACATACCTTGTTTCTTCATCAATACGGTTGTAATCTGGAACAAGATATAGCGCCTGACAAGTACTCGAGATGCTGTGAACCAGAGAAACCTTAACACAAAAGAATGCTGCGAACGGCCTTAGACTCCTTAACAGAAAGATAAAGAACAAGAGATTGAAGCCAGAAAAGGGCATCATTATACTGGATTCTCCTGCATTGTGAAAGCGTCATTAAGTCCTTTGTTTTTTATTTGAAGGTTCAGTAGAAGAGACATCCGAAGTCCGATTTCAGCAAGACTGCACATTCTCGTATCAGTTGTAGTAATATCAGGTGTAGTAAGTCGTCACATTGAATTTTTTTATATGAATCGTGTCCTCACGGTACAGATACCATCAAGTGATAAGTATTGTACTTCAAATAAATTGAACTTCAAAATAATGTATCTGCACTCCTCGCACGACGATTCCAACTCCTAGCATCCCCGAGTCATCCCTTGAGACACTAGCCTAGAGTATTCAGCGTTTATTATATCACAAGATGAACCTTGTCAACAAACCGAGTACCTTTGTCTCTATCAAAGTTCAAGTCTTCAAGTGGGGACTAGGGTAGGTATGTAGTTGACGACAAAGTGTACTTCAGATAAATTGTACTTCAAAATAATGTATCTGCACTCCTCGCACGACGACTCCAACTCGTAGCATCCCCAAGTCATCCCTTTAGAAACTAGAGTATTCAGTGTTTTATATACAAGATGAATCTGTCAACAAACCAAGTACCTCTGTCGCACAAATTGATTTCAGGGTTATAGGCTGTTAAGGAGAAAAGATAACTCTTCCTGGGGCCCCTGCCAGTGTCTCCAAGTTCAGTTACGTTGCCGTTAAAGATCCACATCCTGGTTCCGGAATTTTAACCAGATTCCCTTTCGATAGGCGGCACGAAGAATTGTGCACTTTGCAATGGAGCTTCCCTATCTCTTAGGATCGACTGACCCATGTCCAACTGCTGTTACCATGGAACCTTTAGCCCCACCACGTCTGAGCGCTCTTATGCAGAAGCAGTTAACCCCCCCCTTGAGGACGCCCCCACACCCAATTACCCCCGCCAAAACCACCCCCCCCAAAAAAATCCAATGGCCCTACCGCAAGAAGCCGTCGGAGAAGAAAAAGGCATAGATGTCCCATACCGCATCCAGATAGAAGTGGACAACATGCTCGGACGCGCAAGCGAGGACGTTAATGCACTCCTGAACCTCAACAACCCCAATGAAGGATGGCAGACAGTTACCCCAAAGAACAAGAAAAAAACCAAACGCACCACGAAAAATCTCCAGGACTCAAATAAATGCCCGCACTCGGACTCCCCCCTCAAGGAGAGACAACCGAAAAGGAGGGCTGCTGAAAGCGAAAGCGAGGCAGGTGAAGGGGGAAGAAAACAACCAGAGGTCACCCTGCCCAAGCCCCACCCTTTCCATATTGGCACTAAGCTTCACAGACAGAGAAAACCCCCCCCCCCACAACACACCCAGAGTTGAGAGAGAGCAAAAAGATAAAGCAGACACCCCTGGTAAAAGAGGAAAAAATGCACCCCGAAGCAGTAAGGAAAAAGTCGAAACAACAATCCACACAGCCCATTACCCAGAGGAGAGCCCTACGAGACCCCAGGGAAACGCCGAAACTCCCCCTGAGCACGCTGAAAGAGACGATAGCCCAATGAGGGTCTCTACACCCCCCCAAACCCCCAATGAGGAGGCAAGGGACCTGGATGACAACGACCCAGAACTGTGGTTCGAGACTACGGAAGATGACATCACTACCAATGGGAAGGGCTTCCGATGAACAGCAACCCCACCAGACGGCTGGCCTAAAATATATTTAGCAGCAGACCCCTCCTTCAATATAGCCCCTACAACCCTGGAGGAGTGGGGAGAAATCCCCGAACCAATGATCTGGGCACGACTCTACCGTGCGAGATACAAACCAACGGAATCAGGGAAAACAAAAGTAGGGGACATGATAAAAGAGGTGGTAAAAAACCTGGTGTACGTCGAGCATGACGAGAGTGTAGCCGCAATCTTCCTGGAACAAGACCTCCCACCAAACAATGATAATCAATACCCCCACCCCTACCACCTCTTAGTTGTGGGTCTGAGCCCACAGCAGGCACAACACCTATTAGACCTGGAAGTAGTAGCCTCACCAGAGGCAACAGTAATCTTCTTGCCCTAGTGCCCACCATGACAACTATACATATTGACCATACAGGGACTCACATACAACAATACAGAGAGCGCAAAAGGACTCGTAGAAGAATTAGCTAGGAGAGCTTTCCGAGCATCCCCAGAGATCCGGGCACTCATCGAGGGCCAATCCAATAACCTGACCAAAGAAGCATTTGACAGGGCCCTGGACATATGAGCATCATACTTCTCCATAAAGCAGCGTACCAGCATAAGCAGATGCTGGAACATATACTTTAACAGGGACCCAGGGTACACTGATGATGACTACAGACTACTACAAAAGAAAATGAGAGCCTGCTACTTCAAAACCCTTGCCTTCAGGAAAGGCTATGCCCTGCAAGCAAGTGAGCAGCCTCTATGCACTGGCTGCAAGTCAGCGGACCACAACTCCTTCAACTGTCCTCTCTCAAAAATACCTGGCTGGCTTGGCTTCCGACCAAATGGTCTTGAAGACACTGTGGGAACAACTGACTTTGCAAACAAACAAAAAACCGATCGCTCCCCCCACAAAAGTCAACAAACAACAAGAGGTAGAGGATACCCCTGGTCGAAGGGGTACACATTGCACAGAAGCAGAGGCTCCAGAAACCCACAGAGAGGAAGAGGCCACACATAATACAAATACCTACCTCTTTTACATAGACTTGACCTAAGTAAACTAAACAGAGAGCCATTCCCCATCCCCTGCACCTCAAACAAGCAGCATGAGGTGCCCCCCCCCAACCCCCCATATAAGCAAATATGACAGGTAAACAAATTAAAGAGAATAACACTAACAAGGCACTTTCATAGCACACTACCAACAATGATGCCTTAACAGGGAGATAGGGATATGGACAAGCTGCCACCCATGACCCCTGCCAAGGGAGAGAAGGTGGGCACCCAGAGTGGGTAGGGGCACTATTAGCCAAAATGGAAGAATACACCATAGACAATGTGACAATAGCATCTGACCCCTAACATCTGGAGGGCCTCAACATAATGAGGAATGGACATAGCATCCTAGCAATAAACAGGAGGAATAATGCAACCTCAGACATGGGAGCAGGGACAACCCCACCCAGAAACACAACCTCAATAACAAGGGGTAAGAGCCAAACAATGCCCCCACTCCAAACACACTTGATGGACTGCAAAACACAAGAAAGGGAGGAAGGACCATGCAGTCTCACTCAGGCAATAGAATGCCCAGGCCAAAGCAAGAAGAAAAAAACTGGAAGAGGAGCTTTGAAAATAGCCTCCCTGAACATAAAGGGAGAAGGATCCTTAGCGATAGAACAAAAATGGAGCAAAGTAAACCAACTCATGCTGGAAGAGAGAATAGACATCTTGGCCTTCCAAGAAACACATCTAATGGAGAAAAACAGAAAGATGCTAAACAAGGTATATGGAAAGAGACTGCACATAATGTCAATGCTGGACAAATCAGCACCTAACAAGATGAGTGTAACAGTAGTCTTAAACAAGACCACAACAAGGTGGCAAGAATCAAGCTCCAAAGCAATCATCAGAGAGAGAGCACTGATAGTAGACATACCCTGGAGCCCTAAAACCACCATAACATGTCTAGCAGTATATGCACCCAACAGAGCCAATGAGAATGAACTCTTCTGGAAACATATTGAAGACATATGGAGAGCCAAAAAGTGGGACAAACCCACATGTATGCTAGGAGACTTAAATATAGTAGAAGACCCTATTGACTGCCTGCTAGCCCACCAAAATATGTACAGTGCAGTGGATGCCCTGTCAAGCCTAAAGAGTTACTTAAATCTGGTAGACAGATGGTGGAGAAACTACCCCTCAAAAGTAGATGTTACTTTTCAGATGCATGACAGCACAGCCCACTCATAACTGGACTGCATATACATTAAAGAAGACCTCCTTAGCTACAGTAATAGCTGGGAAATCAAAAATACAGGTATTCATATGGACCACTTGCTAGTAAGTGCTAAGATAATGAACCCATGGGTATGGCATCAAGGCCCTGGATGCTATGCAGTCCCTGTCTTCCTGTTAGAACATGATAAGCTCAGGAAAAAACTAGACAAACTAGGAAAGGAATACCACAAAAAGTCAGAAGCAAGCATAATAAATAGATTGGAAGTATACAACCCCCAAATAATCCACACAAAACTAAAGGACAGGATGATAGAGGAGGTACAACAATATGCAAAGCAAACAATCCCAAAGATGAACAAGGAACTGAAGGGACTAGAAGCTGACAGAGAGGCCATCTTGAACAGAAGCCAGTGAGACAACCAAAAAAAAGGGGAGTGAGGCCACCATACTGGACAAATGCATAAGAGAACTGAGAAAGCAAAAACTTGGGAGAAGCAGAGACAACACCACAGCAAAATTCTTCCTGGAAGGCAAGGTACTGATAAAGACATGGATAAGAGCAAACAAAGACCATGCACCATGGGACACAATTATCACCATTAGAGACCCTGAATGAGAGGGCAAACCCCTGGTGAGAAGGTTTGAAAGAATGGCAAACATGGCAAAAGAATACCATGATAGCTTTCAAAATGAAGACAAAGAAACTATTACAAAAGAAAAAAGGAAAGCAGCAAAAAAAGTGCTAAAACACCTGAAAAAGAGACTGAAAAGGAGTGACCAAGATCTCCTGAAGGCAAGACTTACAAGTGATGAAATTATAACAGCAATAGAACAACTTCCAAATGAAAAGGTGGCAGGCCCAGATGGACTGCTCCAGGAAATATAGAAGCAATTCCTAAACAAACACAAAAGCAGTAAGAAAGCAGGCAGACCCCAGGCACAGGATAGTGATGAACCCTTTGATGTAGCAAGCTTCCTCACCATCCTCTACAATGACATAGAGGAAAACAGAATGATCCCACAAACCAGCTTTGCAGACAGGTAGATGTGCCCAATCTACAAGAAGAGCAACCAAACAAATGTGGAGAACTATAGATTGATAACCATTCTTAACACAGACTACAAGATCCTCATGAAAGTGCTCACCAACAAGCTAACTGAAGTAACCCAAGACCTCATACACCCAGACCAAGCAGGGTTTATGAAAGGAAGGAGGATTGAGGACCAAACTGAACAGGCACACCTTCTAATAGAGTGGAAAAAAAAGAAGATAAATGGAGTAATAGTATGCTTTGATCAAGAGAAAGCTACAACAAAATCAGACACCTGTTCCTATGGGTGACTATAAGAAAATTTGGCTTCCCAAAACCCTTTATTGAGATCATAAGATTGCTCTACACCAAAGCAAAGACAGTGGTAATGATCAATGGAGAGATGAGCAAACCATACACTGTCAAGAGAGGAGTTAGGCAAGGAGACCCAATGTCCTGCCTACTCTTCAACCTAGCAATAGAATCCTTAGCACAGATAATAAGAGACTCTGATCTAAAAGGATTCAAAATCAAAGAGGACATAGAATGCCTGATAGTAAAAATCTTAGCTGATGATATGACAATATACCTGTCTGAGGAGGACAATCTAGAAGACCTCCAACTTCTCCTGAATAATTGGTGTGCCACCTCAGGTGGAAAGTTTAACATGCCAAAGACCAAAATTGTTCCTGTGAGAGACAAAGAGTTCAGAGACAGACTAAATGCAACAAGGAAAATGGCAGACCTAGCAATGCCAATCCCATACAATATAGAAATAACTCCAGATGGGGAAGCAACATGACTATTAGGAGCTTTCATTGGGAACCAAATTACAAACCTAAGCATATGGACCCCCATGATAGAACAAATAGCAAGCAACCTCAAGAGGTGGAGCAAAGGCCACCCCACCATAGATGGCAGATGCCTGATTATAGGAATAGTGGTGGGTGGATGCACCCAGTACTGCACATGCATCCAAGGCATGCTGCTGGAAGTTGAGAGGAGGCTAACAAAGATGATAAGGAACTTCATATGGGCAAAGGAAGCAAAGCCTACCATAGGATTGGAAACTTTATACAGACTAATAGAGCAGGGTGGAAAGAAGCTGCTAGACCTTGGATCAAGAAATGAGGCAATAGAGCTCATGAAAGCAAAATGGTATCTGACTCTCAATAAAACAAGGCCAACATGGGCAACAATTGCAGATGCACTGATAGGAATAAATATAAGCAAAAGGCAAGGGCCCATGGACATGAACATGTATGAGAATTTCCTACTACAAGACCTGAAGGTAGGCACATGGGAACAGAACAAAAGCATCCCACCCTCCATGAAGAGAATGATAAAGGTGATGAAAAAGCACAAGGTCACACTGATGCACTGTGGACTAACTCTGAAACCAAAGCTGAGGATGCCCATATGGCATCACACTGGCCTAGTAGGAGTCAAATACCCAGGTTACAACTCAGTCCCAGCTAAATGCATGAGGAATAAGCATGGAATCAGGACCATGGAGAACCTCCTACAATTAGTAAAACACACAAATGTGAGTATAAATCCAAACTACAACCCAAGAAAAAACTGCAAGTGTGACAAGTGCAAAGAGATGAGAGACAAAGGATGCAGCTGAAACCTGTCAGGGGACTTCTATTTCTGACCTCCACAACTTGTTCCACCACCTCCACAGCTTGTTCAATGTCTCCAGGGCTCTTTCTGGAACTCCAGAGATCTTCAGAGAACTGCAGAGTTCTCTGTATTACCTCCGCAATCATTGCCCTAGGATTAGGAGTAGCTCCAGTCATCTGTACAGTAGTTCTCACACCTCTGCTGCCCACTGATGCACTGCACTGAGCAGCAGGGATCCTTAGACTTGTTCTCTTTGGATTCCCCTCTGCTAGGTGATTAGTTACTGATTGTATTATTGTCTACCCCACTAATATACTTTGGATTTCCCTCTGCTAGCTGTGTGACTCCAATCTGCTGCTCCAGAGGTTGCTCTTACAGCAGAACAAGTCTCCTAAAACTGGTCTGAAAGCCCCTTATAGCCACAAGGAACCTCTGAGCTGCTACCCATTGCTTCACCACCAGGACTAAACACTGCAGAGTTCTATGTCTCAGCTTTCCAACCCAGACACACCCTTGGAGGCCCCAGCCCTGCAGGATGAAGCCTGTACTTGCCTGCTCCACCTAGAAACCAAGGTGCAATTAACACAATTATCTCTCACCCACCATACTACCAAATTCTCTACCCTCCATCAAACAACTGATCTTACCAATCCCTCCAGGCACTGCTTGAATGTCTACCCCCTAACTCCACCCCCCCTGTGGCCATGGAACCAGCCCCAACCACATCTGCACCCATCTCTGCAGCTCCAGTGACCTTACAGCCATGGATTCCATGTCCCATGCTACCAGACATATATGATGGCACCCACTCTAGTGGGAAGCAATTCCTGCAGTCCTGCCTCACCTATATCCACCTCAGCAGGGATGCCTTTGACTCCAACACATTGAAAATAGCCTGGGTGCTGTCATACATAAAGACCAGACATGCCTCTACTTATGCACTGCAAGTCTTCCACTGCTCCAGAGGTGTTGGAAGCTTTCCAGACTAGGCCACCTTTGAGAAGGACTTCCATGCAGAGTTTTATCCATTAGCCCCTGCCAAGACTGCAGCCTTGATGCTACATGATAGGGAACAGTACAGACAAGGGAAGCATACACTGGATGAGTACATTGACTTGTTTTGGGCTCTGGTGGAGCAGGCCACTTACCCCAACAGCCTTCAACTATGCCTCACCTTCCAGGATGGCTTGCACTCTGCACTGGTGGAACACATTGACAATCTTGCAGAGGGTCATCCTGATGATGAAAAGATTGTGTCATGGTACAAGGTGGTCTGGGACCAATGGCAATTCATGAAGATCCAGAGGGAGCTCCAACATCCACATTCTGTGCTGCACCCAGCTCCAATCAGCAATCTCCACCACCCTGCACCTGCCCATCCAATGCCAGCCTTTCCTCCAACTATTCCTACAGCATGCCCCCTGCCACAGCATGCTCCCTGCCACCAGGGATCTCCATGGACATGGACACTGCCAGGCAGCTCCATGCTGCCCCACTACTGTGCTAGAGATGCCAGAAGCCTGGGCACTTTGCATGGCACTGCCCCCTGGGCCTGGAAGTACACTACCTTTCTACAGTGGAGCAGAGGAAACTCCTCCTGCAGCTGCTGGCCATAAAGAATGCTGCTGGAGCTCCATCACTAGATGAGCCTATACTGGAGTTGACTCCAGAGGAGATCAGTGCATGCGCCTCACCTCTGGAGCTGGAGAGGGATTTTTAGTTGAGCAATGGATGAGGTGTACGCCTCCATTGCTGGGTGCTAACAGGCTCTTGTGTCTGTTGACAGAAAATAAAACTGCCTTTTCCAACACTCTTCATTCTGAGACAGAAGAACCTCAACACCCTCCTTCAGACATACAAACACTAACTCTGGAGCCTCCACTAAGCTCCCCAACACCTCCAAAGGTCTGTCAGCATGGCTCTGCCTGGGCACGTTGAATGCCCCAACAGTATGTGATGGCCTCTGCCCTGTCTGCCAACTTCCTGTGCCTCAATGTGGAGATTGAGACAATGGACACTTAGCAAATCTGTGGAGTCATGGCTCTTGTGGACAGTGGAGTGATGGGACTGTTCCTGGACTTGGAGTTTGTCAAACACCATGGCCTGACCATGCAGCCCCTTCCCAAGCCCATTCCTGTCTACAACATCAACAAAATGCCTAATGAAGCAGGCACCATCAACTCCATGGTTGATCTGGTCCTCTATTATTGAAACCATATGGAGCATACCATATTTGCTGTCACCAGCTTGGGAAGGCAGGACATGATCCTTGGCTTCACATGGCTCTGGAAGCACAACCCCAAGGTCAATTGGACCAAAGGGGAGGTAACTATGAGCAGGTGCCCCCGGAAGTGTTCTGCCTGTGCCACAGAGGACAGAGTGGAGTGCTGGACCTGAGTTCAGGAGCATGCAGTCATCCACACATGTCATGCCAGCCATCTCCCCTTTGCAGATCTAGACCTCCTGGATTCCCTGCTTCTGGCATTCCCTCATAGAGAGGCCCTCTACAAGGACAATTGGAGCAATAGCAGAGCCCTGGAGTAGGAGCGTAGAGAGGAGTTTGGTGGCATATGCAAGCTGGAGCTCCTGGACAAAGAGGTAGAAGTGGGAGATCAAATCTATGCTACTACCATACACCTGCTACCCTCCGTCATAGAGATCCGGGCTAGCCAGACCATGTCTCAATGGCTGGCTGTCAGGTTCCGCTGACCATGGAGGCTCAGCTACACTGGGCGAGTCCTTACTAGGCGAACGTGATTCCCTGCACTAACAACCAAGCACTCGGAGGTGTCCCAAACACTGGGGACCTGTGAGGATAGCCAGAGGAAATTGATCCGAGCAAGTCCAGGGAGGTCTGGAGGAGTTGTGGGGGAGGGGAATGGACTTGGCAGGGTTCAGGCATAAGTCCGTGTGTGAGTATTGCAGGTGCAGAGCAGGCGGAGGCTATGCGGATGACAGGAGCAGAGCCAGAGTTCTGATGGGGGATCAACAGGGATTGATGGGGTTCAGAGCTGAGCATATAGCAGGGTCCGGGGTTGGTAAAGAGCATCAGAGGTTTGCAATCATAAATGCAGAGTTCGTGAAAGCATTAGGGTCAAGAAGACTTGAGCACAATGGGAGGAAACAGATCAACAAGATGAGATGGAGTCAAATAAAATGAGATGGAGACGAGACAAGAATGAGATGGAAGCAGAGATAGATTTGAGCAGAGATACGAAATGATAACGAGAATGATAATGGAATAGAGACGAGACAAGATCAGAGACTGAGATAAGGGAAACGGAACATGAGACACAAAACATGAAACACAAGAAGGAACCAATCAGACCATAGGTAACATTAAGCAATATCAAGACTAAAGTATGAAGAGCTACTCTACGACTTATATACTGACTACGGAGGACTCCGGGGTACGTCGGCTGTGGTGGTGGGGCTTGGCAGAGCTTGTCAGAGTCGATGGGTGTCAGTTGTGATCAAGGATCATGCCGCACTGATATGTTGATGGGATCACTTGGGAACGTGGGCCGCCCCGAGGTTGTCGTGATACTCCAGAATAAGGAACCAGGGTGCTGAGTTGATGACGTGTGACAAAGGTCAGGAACAGTGGGGGTGGTTCTTGGGGTTCAGGGGATCCAGGGGAAGCATTGACAGCTGCAGAGAAGATGTTGGAGTTGTCCAGGGGGCTGTCAGAGTTAGCCGAGGATGCGTCAGAGTTAGCCAAAGTAGGCACAGGGTGGGGGAAAGTTGGCGGGGCATCAGGGGGAACTCCAGAGGAGTGAGCAAGTTGAGAATGGTGTGCGGAGGTCCAGGAAAAGGGTCATGACACTGGCTCAGGCATTCGTTGCTAATGCCATGCCTCAAGAGTTCTGGGATGTGGTACCCTCCTATCTTCATGTGGTCAAGAATGTGTTCTCCAAAGCTTTGTTTGACTCACTTCTGGAGTGCAAGAGGTGGGACCACACCATCAAACTGCTACCAGACTCCGCACCCTTCAGCTGTAAGGTCTACCTGCTTGTGCTCCAGGAACAGGATGAGCTCAACGCATTCCTGCAGGAGGACCTGGATTCTGGTCGCATCTGCCTATCCAAGTCTCTGATGTCTTCTCCAGTCTTCTTCATCAAAAAGAAGGATGGCTCCTTCTGACTGGTCCAGGACTATGAGGTACTCAACGCCATGATGTTGAAGAACCATTATGCTCTCCCCCTCATCTTCAGGCTCATCAACAACTTCTGGGGTGTGCAATATTTCATTAAGCTGGACATCCAGTTGAGTTACAACAATGTGCATATTCAGGAGGGAGATAAGTGGAATGCTGCCTTCTGGACCAACCAGGGATTGTTTGAGCCACTCATTATGTTCTTTGGACTCACCAATAGCACCACCACCTTCCAGACCATGATGAACGACACCTTCCAGGACCTCATAGCAGAGGGCATAGTGTGTGTGTACCTTGACAACATCCTCATCTATACCAAAATGCTGGAGGAACACCATTGGATCACTTGCCTTGTCCTGGAATGCCTCTGCCAGCACCAGCTCTACCTCAAGCCAGAGAAGTGTGAGTTTGAACAAACCTGGATTGAGTACCTGGGCCTGATCATATTATATGGAACCATGAAGATGGACCCAGTGAAGGTAGCAGGTGTGGTGGAGTGGCTGGAGCCCTGGAACAAGAAGGAGGTGCAAGCATTCCTTGGTTTTGCAAACTTCTACCAGAGATTCATCTAGGACTTCTCACACCATGCTCATCCACTATTTGACCTCACAGAAAAGGATGTTCCATGGAGTTGGGGACCTCCAGAGCAGACGGCCTTTGACACTTTCAAGCACACTGTAACCTCCAGATCTGTCCTCCTCTTCCTGGATGACAATGCTCCCTTCTGAGTGGAGGCTGACAGCTCCAACTTTGACACTGGAGCTGTGCTCTCACAGCAATCTTCAAAGGATGGGAAGTGGCATCTGGTGGCCTTTTACTCTAAGAGCCTGAATGTGGTAGAGTGGAACTACAAGATTCATGACAAAGAGATGCTGGCCATCATCTGGTTGTTCAAGGAGTGGCAGCACTTCCTGGAGGGTGCATGGCACAAGTTTGAGGTCTGGATGGATCACAAGAACCTTGAATACTTCTGGACAGCCAAGAAGCTCAATCACCAACAGGCCCGGTGGTCCCTCTACCTCACCAACTTCGACTTCTCTTTGCACCACAAGCCTGGCTGGAGCATGGGAAAACCAGACACCCTGTCCTGTAGAGCAGACTACAGCATGGTAGAAGGGAATAACAGCAATATTATGCTCCTCTGCTCTGAATTGTTTGCAATCCAAGCCATGGAGGGTCTTGCCATTAAGGAAGTGGAAGCAGACATTCTCTGGGACATACAGTGGGGTAATTGGGATGGTCAGCAGGAGGAGCTGGTGGCACAAGCTGCTTGGACACTGAAGTCAGGGCATACCACTGGTGCTAAGGTGGTCTGCACTGACAAATGGATTCTCTGAGATGGAATCCTGACCTTCTGAGACCATATCTATGTCCCCAACATTCCAGAGCTCCATTGGAGGATTGTGGAGCAACACCATGACTCCTGCATGGAACTATTGGTGGCCCCAGATGTCCCAGCAGGAGGAAACTGGCAGCCTAGTACCCAAGCCTTGCCTCTGGACTGCTCTTCACAGCACAGACTCCCCTATGAACAGTTACATCTGCTACCCATGCTCATAGAACAATGGAGTGTGGCATCCATGGACTTCATTGTAGAGCTCCCTGATGCCCATGGTTATGATGCAATCATGGTGGTAGTAGACCTATATGGCAAGCAAGTGCACTTCATTCTGACCCACACCACCTGCTCCACCATGGGCACTGCAAACCTGTACCAGAAGAGTGTCTGGAAGCTCCACAGCCTCTCCAATGCCTAAGTCTCAGATTGAGAACCACAATTTGTGGCGGAGTTCCTGGGAGCTCTACCAACTGCTTGGAGTGAAGCTCCACACCACTACTGCCTACCACCCACAGTCTGACAGCCAGATGGAATGCATAAACCAGGAGTTAAAGCAGTATCTCTGCCTCTTTTGCAACAAACACCAAGATGACTGAGACAAACTCCTCCTGGATGCCAAATTCCAATACAACAACCATGTTCACATGTCCACCCAGTTTTCCCCATTCTTTCTTGACATGGGATGGCATCCGCACATGAGTTTTGAACCCCAGGCCCAGCCCTTGGAGAATGAGGCAGTAAACAAATTTGTGGACTGGATGAAGAGGTTGCAGGAGGAGGCCCAGGCAGTGCTGGCAAAGGCAAAGGATGACATGGCACAA
Organism: Termitomyces sp. T153; assembly: GCA_018296165.2. Classification (NCBI taxonomy): domain Eukaryota; kingdom Fungi; phylum Basidiomycota; class Agaricomycetes; order Agaricales; family Lyophyllaceae; genus Termitomyces; species Termitomyces sp. T153. The sequence goes on along the minus strand of JACKQL020000199.1, from coordinate 34,732 downwards.
TACTACAACCACAGGAGGACCCCAGAGCACAAATATCAGCCCAGAAATTGAGTCTACCTGGATGCCTCCAACATTACGACTACCCAGCCCTCAAAAAAGCTGTTGCACTGGCAGTTGGGGCCTTTCACAGTGGAACAACAGATAGGACCCTTGGCCTATCAACTCTGGCTCCCCACAGGGATGCACCAGCTTTATTCAGTGTTCAATGTGGTCAAACTAACTCCAGCCCCTAAGGATCCTATTTTGGGGCATCATCCGCCACATCCACCACCCCTCATGGTGGTCAACAACAATGAGGAATATGAGGTGGAGAAAATCCTGGATAGCTATTCATTCCAGAGACAACTACAATACAAGGTGAAGTGGAAAGGCTACAGGATTGAGGATATCTCCTGGGAGCCATGAGAGAACATACACACCCCCGAACTCATCAAGGAGTTCCACCGGAGACATCCAGAGGCCCCATGTACCATACAAGGGATCTACCCTATCTTGCCAGCAGACTGAGCAATCAGGGACTTCTTTTATTCCACGCATTGAGATGCCACATGCTAGAAGAGGGGTGATGTCAGGGGACTTCTATTTCCAACCTCTGCAACTTGTTCCAGCACCTCTGCAGCTCTTTTTAGAACCCCAGAGATCTCCAGAGAACTGTGGAGTTCTCTGTATTACCTCTGCAATCATTGCCCTAGGGTTAGGAGTAGCTCTGGTCATCTGTACAGTAGTTCTCATGCCTTTGCCACCTGCTGATGTGCTGCACCAAGCAGCAGGGATCCTTAGACTTGTTCTTTTTGGATTCCCCTTTGCTAGGCGATTAGTTACTAATTGTATTATTGTCTACCCCACTAATATACTTTGGATTCCCCTCTGCTAGCTGTGTGACAAGGTTGCCCTTACACAACCCTTTGAACCTGGGAAGAGAAGAGGAAAGAGGAATAAGCAAGGAAATAAGGACTCTAACAAACAGCAAACAGACTATGATCTTTGGAAAGAGAATAGACATATGAATAGACCTGAGCAATGGTTTCCAAGTCTTTGCAGACATAAATCTACAAGTTCCAAGTAACAGACACCCACCAAACCTGGAAAACAGAGAAAGTGAAGAAGTGGGCCCCACATACTGGATAAAAGCCTACACAGATGGCTCATGCACACAAAATGGCTCAAAGGAAGCTGTAGCGGAGTTGGGTGTTGTCAGGGGACTTCCATTTCCAACCTCTGTAACTGGTTCCAGCACCTCCACAGCTTGTTCAACACCTCTGCGGCTCTTTCTGAGACCATGGAGATCTCTGGAGAACTGTGGAGTTCTCTGTATTACCTCAGTGACTATTGCCCTAGGGCTAGGAGTAGCTCCAGTCATCTGTATAGTAGTTTCCATGCCTCTGCCGCCTGCTAATGCACTGCACCAAGCAGCAGAGATCCTTAGACTTGTTCTCTTCAGATTCCCCTCTGCTAGGTGACTAGTTACTGATTTGTATCATCATCTACTCCACTAATATACTTTGGATTCTCCTCTGCTAGCTGTGTGACTCTGATCTGCCACCCCAGAGGTTGCCCTTACAGCAGAACAAGTCTCCTAAAACTGGCCTGGAAGCCCCACATAGTCACAAGGAACCTCCGAGCCACTATCCATCACATCTCCACCAGGATTAAGCACTACAAAGTTCTATGTCTCAGCTTGCCAACCCAGACACACCCTTGGAGGCCCCAGCTCCACAGGATGAAGCCTGGACTCACCTGCTTCACCTAGAAACCCAGGTGCAATTAATGCAATCATCTCTCACCCACTGTACTACCAAACTCTCTACACTCTGTCAAACAACCAATCTTATCTCCCAGTCCCTCTAGGCACTGCTTGAACACCTACCCCCTAACTCTGCCCCTTCTGTAGCCATGGAACCAGCCCCAACCACATCTGCACCCATCTCTGCAGCTCTGGTGACCTTACAGCCATGGATTCTATGTTCTGCACTACCAGATGCATACAATGGTGCCCACTCCAGCAGGGAGCAATTCCTGCAGTCCTGCCTCATCTACATCCACCTCAGCAGGGATGCTTTTGACTCTGATGTATTGAAAATAGCCTGGATGCTGTCATATATGAAGACCAGACATGCCTCCACCTATGCGCTGCGAGTTTTCTGCTGTCCTGGAGGTGTGGGGAGCTTTCCGGACTGGGCTGCCTTTGAGAAGGACTTTTGCATGGAGTTTTTCCCATTAGACCCCACCAAGACAGTGGCACTGACACTGCATGACAGGGAGCAGTACAGACAAGGAAAGCATATGTTGAATGAGTACATTGACTTGTTCTGAGCCCTGGTCAAATAGGCCACCTACTCTGACGGCTTCCAACTATGCCTCATCTTCTGGGATGGCTTACACCCCATCTTGGTGGAACACATTGACAACCTGGTGGAGGGTTGCCCCAATGATGAAAAGATTGTGTCATGGTACAAGGTGGTCTGGGACCAATGGCAACTCATGGAGATATGGAGGGAGCTCTGCCACCCCCCTTCCATGCTGCGCCCTGCTCCAGTCAGCAACCTCCACCACCCTGTGCCTACTCACTCAGTGCCAGCCCTCACTTCAGCTGCCCTCACAGCATGTCCCCTACCACCGGGGATCCCCATGGATGTGGATGTGGCCCAACAACTCCATGCAGCCCCACTGTTGTGCTGGAGATGCAAGAAGCCCAGGCACTTTGTGCAGCACTGTCCCCTGGGCCTGAAGGTATGCTACCCCTCCACAACAGAGCAGGAGGAACTTCTTCTGCAGCTCTTGGCTGCAAAAGATGCTGCCAGAGCTCCATTACTGGATGAGCCCATGCCAGAGTTGACTCTGAAGGAAGTCAGCATGTGCACCTCACCTCCGGAGCTGGAGGAGGATTTTTAGTTGAGTAACAGATGAGGTGTATGCCTCCATTGCTAGGTGCTAACAGGTTTTCTTGTCTGTCAATAGAAAACAAAACTGCCTTTTTCAATGCCCTTTATTCTGAGACAGAAGAACCTCAAAGCCCTCTTCCAGACATACAAACACTAACTCCAGAGCCCCTGCCAAGCTCTCCAACACCTCCAAAGGTCCAACACTGCAGCCCCGCTTGGGTGCGTTGAATGCCCTGACAGTATATGATGGCCTCCAGCTCATCTGCCCATTCCCTGCACCTTGATGTGGAGATTGAAATGATGGACACCCAGCAAAACTGTAGAGGTCACAGCTCTCCTAGACAGCAGAGCAATGGGACTTTCCTGGACTCAAGGTTTGTCAAATGCCATGGCCTGACCATGCAGCCCCTTCCCAAGCCCATTCCTGTCTACAACATCAATGGAATGCCCAATAAAGCCAGCACAATTAGCTCTGTGGTTGACCTGGTTCTCCACTATCAGAATCATGCAGAGTGTGCTGTATTTTCCATCACCAGCTTGGGAAGGCAAGACATAATTCTTGGATTCACATGGCTCCAAAAGCATAATCCTGAGGTCAATTAGACCAAAGGAGAGGTGACCATGAGTAGATGCCTCAGGAAGTGCTCTGCCTGCACTGTGGAGGACAGAGCAGAGTGTTGGACCCAAGTCCGAGAGCACACAGCCATCCGAGCATGTCATGCCAGCCCTCTCCCCTTTGCTGATCTAGACCTCCTGGACCCCCCACCTCTGGTATTCCCTCATAAAGAGGTTCTCTACAAGGACAATTGGAGCAATGATGGAGCTCCAGAGGAGGAGTGTGGAGGGGAGTTTGGTGGTATATGTGAGCCAGAGCTCTCAGACAAAGCAATAGAGGCAGGGGATTGAATCTATATTACCACTGTTTACCTGCCACCCTCTGTCATGGAGATCAGGGCTAGCCAGACTACATCCCAGAGGCTGGCCCAGGTCTTTGCTGCCAATGCCATGCCTCAAGAGTTCCAGGACATAGTACCCCCCTACCTGCATGCATTTGAAGATGTGTTCTTCAAAGCCTCCTTTGACTTGCTTCCAGAGTGCAAGAGGTGGGACCACACCATCAAACTGCTGCCCAACTCTGCATCCTCCAGCTGTAAGGTCTACTTCCTCATGCCCAGGAAGCAGGATGAGCTCAATGTATTCCTACAGAAGAACTCGGACTCCAGTTGTATCTGTCCATCCAAGTCCCCAATGGTTTCTCCAGTCTTCTTCATCAAAAAGAAGGATGGCTCCCTCAAACTGGTACAGGACTACTGGGTACTCAATGCCATGACAGTGAAGAACTGTTACCCCCTCCCCCTCATCTCCAAGCTCATCAACAACCTCTGGAGCATGCAATACTTCACTCAACTAGACGTCAAGTGGGGTTACAACAATGTGCGCATTCAGGAAGGAGATGAGTGGAAGGCAGCCTTTTGGACCAACAGGGGATTGTTTGAGCCATTTGTCATGTTCTTTGTTCTCACCAACAGCCTGGCCACCTTCCAGACCATGATGAATGACATCTTCTGGGACCTCATTGCAGAGGGTGTAGTGTGTGTGTACTTCAATGACATCCTCATCTACACCAAAATGCTGGAGGAACACCATTGGATCACTTGTCTCATTCTGGAACACCTCCACTAGCACCAGCTCTACCTCAAGCCAGAGAAGTGTGAGTTTGAACAAACCCAGATTGAGTACCTCAGCCTGATCATCCCCCATGGAGCAGCAAAGATGGACCTGGTGAAGGTAGCAGGTGTGGCAGAGTGGCTGGAGCCCTGAAACAAGAAGGAGGTACAGGCATTCCTTGGTTTTGCAAACTTCTACCAGAGATTCATCCAGGACTTCTTGCACTATGCCTGCCTGCTGTTTGACCTCACGGGAAAGGATGTTACATGGAGCTGAAAACCTCTAGAGCAGATGGCCTTTGACACTCTCAAGTGTGCCATGACTTCTGGGCCTGTCCTCCTATTCCTGGACAAGAACTCTCCCTTCCACATAGAGGCCAACAGCTCCAACTCTGCCACTGGGGTGGTGCTCTCACAGCAATCTCTGGAGGATGGGAAGTGGCATCCAGTGGCCTTTTACTCCCAAAGCCTGAATGCAGTGGAACAGAACTACAAGATCCATGACAAGGAGATGCTGGCTATTATCTGGTTGTTTGAGGAGTGGTTGCACTTCCTGGAAGGTGCACAGCACAAGTTTGAGGTCTGGATGGATCACAAGAACCTTGAATACTTCTGGACAGCCAAGAAGCTCAATTGCCAGCAGGCCTGATGGTTCCTCTACCTTGTCAACTTTGACTTCTCCTTGCATCACAAGCCTGGCTGGAGCATGGAGAAATCAGACACCCTGTCTTGGAGGGTGGACCACAGAATGGGAGAAGGGGACAACAGTAACATTATGCTCCTCCCCCCCAAATTGTTCATGATCTGAGCCATGGAGGGCCTTGCCATCGATGGAGCAGAGGTGGACATTCTCCGGGACATATGACAGGGTAATAAGAATGGTCAACAGAAGGAGCTTGTGGCACAGGCCACTCAGACACTGAAGTCAGGGCATACTATTGGTGTTAAGGTGGTCTGCACTGACAAATGGGCCCTCCAAGATGGGATTCTGATCTTCTGAGACCATATCTATGTCCCCAACATTCTGGAGCTCTATCGGAGGATTGTGGAGCAACACCACAACTCCCACATTGCAGGGCACCCTGGGCAATAGAAGACACTGGAGCTAGTATTGTGAAACTACTGGTAGCCCCAGATGTCCCAGTACATTAGGTCCTACACTAGTACCTGCAATCTCTGCCTCCAGACCAAGCCCCAGTGCTGACTCCCCTATGGACAGTTACACCCACTACCAGTGTCTGCAGAACAGTGGAGCATAGCATCTGTAGACTTCATTGTAGAGCTCTCTGACACCCATGGTTATGATGCAATCATGGTGGTGGTGAACCTGTATGGCAAGAGAGCACACTTTATTCCAATCTACACCACCTGCTCCACCATGGGTGCTGCAAACCTGTACCGGAGGAATGTCTGGAAGCTCCATGGCCTCTCCAATGCCTATGTCTTGGATCAGGGACCACAATTTATGGCAGAGTTCACCTGGGAGCTCTACGGACTGCTCAGAGTAAAGCTCCACACTACCACTGCCTACCACCCACAGTCTGACAGCCAGACAGAGCATGTAAACCAGGAGCTGAAACAGTATCTCCACCTCTTCTGCAATGAGTACCAAGATGACTGGAACAAACTCCTCCCCAATGCTGAATTCCAGCACAACAACTATGTTCATGTGTCCACCCAGTTTTCCCCATTTTTCCTTGACACTGGATGGCACCCCCACATGAGTTTTAAACCCCAGACCCAACTCTGAGAGAATGAGGCAGTAAAGAAATTTGTGGACCAGATGAAGAGGTCATAGGAGGAGGCCTGAGCTGTGCTGGCAAAAGCAAAAGATGACATGGCACAATACTATGACCATGGGAGGACCCCAGAGCACAGATATCAGCCTGGAGATCAAGTCTACCTGGATGCCTCTGACATTACAACCACTTGACCCTCAAAAAAGCTTTCACACCACCAATTAGGGCCATTCACAGTGGAACAACAGGTGGGACCCCTGGCCTATCAACTCCAACTCCCCGCAGGGATGTGCCAGTTTCATCCAGTGTTCAATGTGGTCAAACTAACTCCAGCCCCTAAAGATCCTATTCTGGGGCAACGTCCACCACCTCCACTGCCCCCCATGGTGGTCAACAACAATGAAGAGTATGAAGTGGAAGAAATCCTGGACAGCCATTTCTTCCAGAGACAACTACAGTACAAGGTGAAGTGGAAAGGCTATGGAATTGAGGATATTTCCTGGGAGCCATGGGAGAATGTACATGCCCCCAGACTTGTCAAGAAGTTCTGCTGGAGACATCCAGATGCCCTGCACACCATACAAGGAATCTATCCTATCTCACTGGCGGACCAAGCAATTAGGGACTCCTTCTGCCCTGCATGTTGAGACACTACACACTAGAGGGGGGGTGATGTCAGGGGACTTCCATTTCCAACCTCCGTGACTGGTTCCAGCACATCCACAGCTTGTTCAATGCCTCTGCAGCTCTTTCTAGGACCACGGAGATTTTTGGAGAACTGTGGAGTTCTCTGTATTACCTCAGCAACTATTGCCCTAGGGTTAGAAGTAGCTCTGGTCACCTGTACAGTAGTTCCCACACCTCTGCCACCTGCTGATGTGCTGCGCCAAGCAGCGGGAATCCTTAGACTTGTTCTCTTTGAATTTCCCTTTGCTAGGTGATTAGTTACTGATTTGTATCATTGTCTACTCTGCTAATATACTTCAGATTCCCCTCTGCTAGCTGTGTGACTCTGATCCACTGCCCTGGAGGTTGCCCTTACAGGTGTCTGGTTTGGAGACCAGAGCCCTCATAATATGGCAGTGGGAGTACCAAAACACCTAAAGCAAACAAACAATGCAAGGGAGGCCTTAGCTATCCTATTGTCACAACCCGCTCCCTAGACCCTGACACAGCCCCCAGCCCCCCCTTCAATGCTCTGCCAAACTCCCCAACCCTCGCCCACCCTCCATGCCCACTTCAGGCAACTCTGACACTTCCTTGGCAGACCCCGATGGCTCCTTGATCAACTCCAACACCTTCTCCGCAGCAGTTGATGCATCCCCTGAATTCCCCTGGACTCCCGAGGCTTTCCCCAACCCTGGAACAATCTGCTTTCCAACTGATCCCATCAGAATGTCACCGCAGCCCGTTCTAAGATTGCACCTGACAACTGTTGACTCTGCACAGTTCCGTCAAGCTGCCGCCATATCCTCTGCCCTCTAGAGCTGCCCAGTAGTAGGTATATAAGTCATTGAAGAACCCCTAGTACTTTAGTCTTGATATTGCATTTACTGGTTTCCTATGTCTTGTCTTTTGTCTCGTCACTATCTCTATTTTTAGTTTCAAATCTATCTCTGTTCTCTGTCTCATCTCACCTTGTCTCTGCCTCGTCTCTGCCTTGTCTCGACCATGTATAGTTCCTTTGTCTTCCTAAGTTCCTTTCATCTCCAATGACAGTATGAACTCTGTGCATGCGCTACGACCCAAACATTCCTACGACAACCCCAGACCTCACTCCCGCTCAGCCCAGGAACACCTCATGTCTTGGCAATCTCCTGTCAAACTCCGGCTCTGCCCCCATCAACCACAAAGCCTCCGCTTACCTCGCATTCTAATTGCGCGCCCACGAACTTGCTCCAGCACCTGTCCAGTTTCAACGACCAGTATACTTGGTCTTAGATGCCCCCGAGCTGCTCCGGACTTGCTCGGACCGCCCCCTAGCTCCCCCTTGCAAGTCCCTCCACATCAATACCAGATGCTTGGTTATAAGCGCAGGACATCGCATCTGCCTAGTGAGAACTCACCAATGTAGCTGAGCCCCCGTCGTCAGCAGAACCTGACATAATATCAAGACTACCCCTTACCCCATTCTCGATGTCTGCATATAACCCTGCATATAACCCCACCGGCTACTTAACCAACATCTATGGTCGACCAGTACCAGAAAACCTCTATGCCCCGTTCTACCCAGGCCCCCCCATGGATTAGTATGTCCCTCGTCACTGGACTCCTGACCCCAACCAGGCGTTCTATGCCCCCTCCATCAGCCAGGGAATACCTCTGGGCTGGCGCCGCCCTCCCGCCTTCTCTGCCAATGGCAACAACCCCTGCATGTACCCTGGGGGATATGCCATGGCGCCCCCCAACCCTGCCTACCTTCCCCCTGCCCACTACTATGCATACCCAGTCCCCGCTGCAGCCCCAACCCCTCCAAGGCCTATGGACAACTATTCCCCCCCTCGTATGCCATTCCCCGCTCAAGCCCCTCCTTCTCCCAGGCAGCAAAGGGTCAAAGTCTATGCCCAACAACGCGACGAAGTCCTCTGCTTCCTCTGCCTCTCTCCTGTGGAGTTCACAAGACACACCCGCACCCTCCTCACCAACCTAGGCTACCCTGACACCTCTGCGACTCTGGAAGTCTGGGTGGATCGACTCCTTGATTTCCACGAGTGCTATCTGCAAGGAAACCTCCTGGAGACTACGCAAGGTACCCTGGGCATTGACGATAACTTACAGAATGAGCTCCACGCATTGGTCGAAGAAATTCACACCAGCCCAAACCCCCACCCCTTCAAAGACCCTCTAGACCCTGCCCACTCCTTCCATGTGCAACATGGGGAGCCCGTCAGAACACGAAGCAAAGCTCCACCTTCCATTCCCCGTCAGCAGGAGAACTCAATGTGGCCTCCAGCATCTTGAGGAACCTCAACCCCGCAGGGGGATTGTTCAACCAACCAGCCGGCCATACCTTGGCCCTCTCCACTTGCCCCCAGGCCAACTCCATCCCCAGCACCTTCTGAACCTGGGACCAGCCCGCCGTCTCCGAACCCCACCCCCAACGGCCACTCCCATGCATCGACAATGACAACCAGACTCTCTCCTACATTGACGAGCCTGGTAACCCTGCCAACAAGCACGCCCCACACAATGGACCTCCATGAGACCAACCCCCCCACTTCGACCTCCGTGCCCCTTGTGTCAATGCCCCTCTGCCCCGTCCCAACGCCCCAGTCCCCCCGCGACAGCCCATGGGTCCCGGGGCACCCTGACCACCCTTTCTTACCAACCATCCTTATCCCCTGCCTGCTCTGCTGCCTAACCCTCCTGCCAACGCAAATTATTTTGGACCTCCCACCCCTGGGGGACCCCCTTAATGGGCCCCGGAGCCTGCCCTGGGCAACACGGGTCAACCCCCCAGCGGAGGGCCACCCAATGGTGGACTCCCTGGGGGATGGGGCCTGGTGATGGACAACTTCCCCCCCCAGCACGGAAACGGGAACAACTACTATTACTACTACAATGCTGGACCCCTGCCCCGAGCTCAAAATCCACAGGACAATACCCGCGACACACTGGCCTGGGAGGGTAAGCTCAACATTCAGAAACCCAAAACCTTCACCGGCCGCGACCCCTGGAAGTGGCGAATCTTTCTAACCCAGTGTCTGACTATGTTCCAAGCTAAGCCAATTACCTTCCAACTTGAGAGCTCATGAGTGGCCTTTGCCGCGTCATATTTACAGGGTATTGCCTTTGATCATTACACCGCGCTACTCCAGTTTGACCCCAACAACCCCATGCTCTCCAATTGGCTTGCTTTCACCCAGGAATTCTTGAGTAAGTTCAGTGTCTTTGACACTGTAGCAGAGGCAGAGGAGAATCTCTTCAACCTCTGAATGCGCAACAACAAATGCTTCACAACCTTTATTGTACGGTTCGAATGGGAAGCCTATGAGACTGGCTGGAACTACAATGCTCTCTGATTCACCCTCCATCGCGCCCTGCCTCAACGAATCAAGGATGTCCTTCACCTCACACTCAAGCAAACCACCTACAACAGGTACAAGGTGCTCATTGCCCAGGTCGACCAACGTTACTGGGAAGATTGCAGCAAAAACACGGCACCCCAGACCCCCTGGAACGCCTCCGGTAACACCAACTGGCAGGCTGGAGCAACCAGCGGCATTTGGTCCTCAATCCCCACTAACCCCATCAACCCCGCGCCCCATTTTCCCTTGGGCTGAGGGATTACCAGCACCAACCCACCCCCAGGGCAATGTCCGCCAGCCCAGCTCAACGCCGCTGACCTCCATGAAACTCCGGAACCCTTGGACACCAACCCTGATGACCACAACAACATTCCAGACCCCGCCAACAACCAGGAAGCCTTATGTGCAAGCAGGATTCGGGATAGCCCATGGATTGACGTGCCTGAGGAAATGCAGGAGAAATGATGGAAGGAGGGCACATGCATCCTATGTGGTGAGCAGAGACACTTTATTTGCAGTTGTCCTAAATGACAGGTGATGGGATGCGCTGTGTAGACAATCAACGGAGAAGACTGTAACTACCAGTTTATGGAAAACGAGTTGGCAGTTTAGGTCTTGAAGATGCACTAGACTGCGGACCAGACCCCAATGTCTTCTCCACCCTGGCCACACTCCTCCGTGCAACGATACTCGCTCCAGACAGCCCCCCAGTACACCTCCCCTCCCACTCATCCACCAACCTCCTCCTCCACACCACTCTTCCCTTCACCACCAACCCCATCCCCACACTAGTCAACAGTGGTGCCACTGACAACTTCATCAATGAATCCCTGGCAGCGCTCACTCCCCACTGTCAGGTTCTGCTGACGACGGGGGCTCAGTACACTGGCGAGTCCTTACTAGGCAGACGCAATGTCCTGCGTTTATAACCAGGCATCCGGAGTTGGAGCAGAGGTGGGGAGACTTGCGAGGGGGTTCTAGGGAGAACGGCCTGAGTAAGTCCTGAATGGCCCGGAGAGGTCTAAGACCGAAGGTATTGGTTGTGACCCAGGATGGGTGTCAGGGCTAGTTCGTGGGCACGCGATTAGATTGCGGGGTGAGCAGAGACTTCGTGAGTGATGGGGGCAGGGCCGGAGTTGGATAGGGGGTTACCTGGGTTTGATGGGTCCTGGGGCCGAGTGGGGAGCGAGGGTCGGAGTTGTCGTAAGAATGTTCAGGTCGTGGCACGTGCATGGAGTTTGTACTGACATAGGGAGCAGGAGGAACTTAGAAGAACAAAGGAAATATGTACAGTTGAGATGAGACAGAGACAAGATGAGACTGAGGAAAAAGATAGATTTGAAACTTAAAAACAGAAACAGAAATGAGATGAGAGACAAAACATAGGAAACCGGTAAATGTAATATCAAGACTAAAGTTTGAGGAGTTACTCTACGACTTATATACCGACTACTGGGTACCCCAGAGGGTGGTGGATATGGCGGCGGGAGTTGACGGAGCTGTGCGGAGTTGATGGGTGTCAGGTACGATCCAAGGGTGGGCTGCAGTGGTATTCTGATGGGATCAGTTGGGGGCGTGGGCCGCTCTGAGGATGTCGTGATGCTCCGGAACAGGTCGGGTAAACTAGGGTAGGGGGTTGGGAACATATGACGTGGCCAGGAACGGTAGGGGAAGGTTTCAGGGGGGGTGTTGATGGCTACAGAGAGGGTGTTGGAGTTGCCGTTGGGGTTTGCCGGAGAAGCACTGGAGTTATCCAGTGTGGGCACAAAAGTGTGGGCGGGGTTCAGGGGAGCTAGACAGGAACTTGGGAGGGTTGGGAACAGTGTCTAGGGAGCGGGTCATGACATTACCCCCCCTTCAGCGTCGAGACCCTCGAGACATGGGGAGCGAGTCAGGGATTGGTAGGGCATGGGAATCAAAGTTGATCAATATTGATCCAACTGCAGCGAGCGGCGGCAGCATGGGGAAGGAAGTCGAGGTGCAGCTGCCATTTGCCAGGGGCTCCTTCTTAAGTTATTAAAAGGGGTGGATGCACCCAGGAGTCCCCCAGCTTGTTATAATGTCTTCTTCAGCTTATTCTCCCACAGCATCTAGGTCGCCGTCCCCGCCATCCCAGCCGTTGTCTTCGGAGGATTCAGAGGGTCGCTGAGATCGCCGTCGGGTCAAGGCGATGTACTGTAGCCATGAGAGTGGTCTGTTTCCTGTACCCCAGAATACTGATCGGGCCTTCGCAGAGTTGTCCGCAGCCATGGCAGGTCCCTCAGGGCCATCATCTGGCGCGGACGTGATGCAGCCACCAGTGTGCGTGGCCCCTTCTACGCGCTCCAAGTCTGGCATTTGTCCGGGGGTGGTCTGGCTTGTCCTAGAGGGTTCAAGGGTGGTACAGGCAGAGGTGACGCTGGAGCAGTTTGCCGAGGCGGTGGGTCGGGCAAGGGGTCCCCCCACCTTCGAGTGGTGTCAGGCAGCGGCCCCAGTGAGTGGTTACTTAGCTTTATATTTCCCAGACTAACATGCCCCTGCAGTGTGCATCTTGCACCTGATGAGGGGAGCAGTGTGAATTTTAGGCACCTGCATCGGGGGTACGGCGGGACACGTCGGTATGCCTTCTGTGCCGTTCGCAGCACGAGAAGTGCTCCATCTCCCTGAGTTGGCATGCTGCCTGCATCGCAGCGGAGCAAGGGTGGGATTGAGATTGGGTTGCGGCACAACTGGAGGAAGGGCAGAAGGGCAGGGTGTCAGGGAGGGGGTCCGGGGCTGGGGAAGGGGAACGGGTTAGCGCACCTGCTATGAAGGTGGGGCCCCCACGGGGTGGACGGAGGGAGGGGGCCCCTTCCATGCAGGAAAAAGGGAAATGGAGAGTGTCCCCTTCACCCAAGGCAGGTCCCAGTAAGTGGGCGTGGGGCGGGCAGGCAATGGGGGGCCCCCCTGGTTCCGTGGTATACTCCCCTACATCCGGAGCCCCCGTTGAGCAGTCTGCGAATAGGTCATGGTCGGTTGCAGAGGCCTTTCTGCGGCATCAGGTAGAGAGCTTGGAACGGTTGTTGGTCGCATGCAAGGAGGAGGTTCAGGGGGTATGGGAGGAGAGGGACGGGGCTTGACGGGAGCTGGATGGGGTTCGGAGGGAATGGGACTTGGCACGGAAGGACAAGGACATCGCCATGGGGACTGCCGCAGAGCAATTGTCCCGTCTGCAGGAGTTGGAGGTGCAGACGGTGCATTTGCAGGCATGGGCAGAGACAGCAGAGGGGGCGATGCAGCAGGCAGGAGGCTCAGGGGCACGGGAGACTCAGCAGGGTTCCAGCGCTGGGGAAGTCTGGGCAGCAGCGGAGAGGGCACAGCGGCGGGAGGAATGGCTTGCCAACGAGGCGGCCTTGGGCCAGCGAGGAGTGCTTTATGAGTGGTTTCCTCGCTTCCCATCTCTTAAGCACTGATTCCGTTTCCATAGACTGGGCCAGGGAGCATCACATCCTTCTCGACAGAGTGTCGGCAGTGCTAGGGTCCATCCATGATGGGTTGTTGAGGATGCCTGGGGACCTTCCACTGGAGTTGGGTCAAGGGGTTATGCAGATGGGTCGTCTGTTGGCAGGGCATCAGCAGAGGGCAATGGCAGACCCCGGAGCGTGGTGGGAGATGGCGACGGACGTGGGGGAACTGCTTTCTGGGCAACCTGAGGTTCTGGCGATGGTAGTGGCGCAGTTGAAAGTGTTCATGGTGGGAAGGGTAGCGGGGTTAGGGTTGGAGGAGGAGGAGGGGTGAGGGGAACCCGGGCCCCGTTGTTGAATTGCTCTCTGTCCATTCTTGTTTGATATGTACATTCACCGTTTTGTCATTATACATTTCCCTGGTCCTTCTGCTGAGTGTGGAGATTTTCAGATAGCGCAAGGAGAGGAGTAAGTGAAAACACGTAGGAGAGTACTGGTGGGAGTTGAATCCCTGGTGAACCCAGAGGCAGGGGTTACGCCCACTACTGCCATCTGTGTTGGGTCAGTCCAAGGGGTTCTGGGGCTTGGTGGGATTTTGTCAGTGGAAGTCCCGGAGTTTGTCGGGGGCTCTGTCGAGGTTCTTTCAAGGTTTCCATGTGTCGTCCTCAGGTCCGTAGCCCTTCCAGCGGACCAAGTACTGGAGTTGGCCACGGACTATCCGGGAGTTGAGGATCTCGTCGACCTCATAGTGATACTCATCCTTGACTTTGATGGGGGGCGGTTGGCTGGGGCATTGGCCAGGGAAGGGGACTGGAGCGTGCTTTTCAAGGAGTCGAACGTGGAACACAGGGTGGAGGCCCTTCAGGCCCAGAGGCAGGTCAAGCTTGTAAGTGTGGGTGGAGACCTTCTGGAGGACCTTGAATGGGCCGAGGTGTTTGTGGTCGAGTTTGATGGAAGGCCTCCAGGTCTTGAGATTCTGCCGGTCGAGCCAGACCAAGGTGCCGGGGGGCCAGTCGGGGGTCGGCTTGTGGCAGGCATCAGCGTGCTTGGAGTAGGCTTGGTTGGCGGTGTCGATCTTGTCCCAGAGGAATTGGTGGAGGGATCAGAGGTCCTCAGCGACCTCATGGGCAACGTGGGAAGGGATGTCTTTGAGGGACAGCATGAGTCAGGGATTGTAGCCCTTGTTGGTGTAAAAGGGGGAAACTCTGGTGGCGGAGTGAGGCGTGTTGTTGTAGGTGAATTTGGCAAGGGGAAGCTCCGCATGCCAGTTGTTCTGTAAATAGTTAACGTAGAGGCGAAGATATTGTTCTAATGTCTGGTTTACGCATTTGGTTTGTCCGTCAGTTTCCGGGTGATAGGTGGTAGAGAGGCTGGTTTTGATTTCGAGCGCCTTGCACAGCAATTGCCAAAAATGGGATACAAATAGGGGTCCACGGTCAGAGACAATGTCGTCGGGAAGTCCGTGTTTGGAGAATACGTGTTTGAGAAATAGTTTGGTGAAGTCCGGAGTGGTGTTGGTGGTGTGGCAGGGGATGAAGAGGGCTTGTTTAGTAAGGCGGCAGATGACGACGAGGATTGCGTCGAAACCTTCAGAGTTGGGGAGTTCAACAATATGATCCATCGATATTGAGGACCAGGGGTGGCGACCAACGGGGAGGGGTTTCAGTAATCCATGGGGGCGGTGGTGGGGTACTTTGGCCCGTAGGCAGGGTTTGCAGGCTCTTATGTATCGCATGACGTCCTTCTTCATCCCTGGCCAAAAATATATCTGGGAGATGAGTTGAAGGGTCTTACGAATTCCTGGGTGCCCCCGAAGTTTGTGATCATGGTGCTGTTGGAGTATGTCGAGGCGAATGGACTTGTGGTCCAGGGCATAGATTCGTCCACTCCGGAGCAGGAGGCAGTGGTCCAGGGATAGTGAAAAGGGGTTGTTTATGCTTGACTTGTCAGGGTTATTGCGGGGGTCGTGCTGGTTGAAGAAGGGGTCTGGGGGTGAATTCCTGATTTGCTGGAGGATTCCTTCTTTGTTTAAAATCAGTACAGCATGTAGATGTTCAGGTGGGATTACCACTCAATGGTTGAATGCATTTCATTCAGTTTCGAACGATTTCTTTGGATACACGTTGGGTCTTTGAGTGAGGGTGTTGGGCTTTGCGCCGAGTTGCCCGGGGCAGTAGTGAATAGTAAAATCATACTCTGAAAGGGTTTCGGACCACCAAGCTTGGCGGTGGCTGAGCTGTTATGTGGTCGTAAAATATTGCAGGTTATTGTGATCGGAGTAGACTTGGATGCAGTGTGGGGACCCCTTGAGGTAGGCCCACCACTGATGAAAGGCTTCAACGATCGCGAGGAGTTCCTTGTCATAAATATCATAGTTGAGTTCCGCTGGGATCATTGATCGGGTGTAGAAGGCGATGGGGTGGAGATCCTTGCCCCCCGAGTTCGACTGGGAGAGTATCCTGGCGATAGCGTAGTCAGAGGCGTCACATTCGAGCACGATCGGTAGGGAGGGGTCGAAATGGCGGAGGACCGGAGTGGAGGTGAAGGCCTTCTTCAGGAGGAGGAATACGCTCTGGCACTTGCTGTCCCAGTCCCAAGGGGTGTCCTTCCGCATGAGTCGGTTGATGGGTTTGGTGATCCCGGAGTAGTTGTCGATGAAGCGGCAATAGAAGTTAGCAAACCCCAAGAATGACTGTACCTCCTTGATGTTCCGCAGGGAGGGCCAGTTGAGTATTGTGTCGACCTTGGCAGGGTCCATGCGCACACCATTGGGAGTGACAATGACTCCAAGATATTTGACTTCCGCTGTGTGGAATGAGCACTTCTCAGGTTTAGCGTGAAGGTGATACTCTCAGAGTTGTTCCAAGACACGGCGGATGTGCTCCAAATGCTCCGCTGGCAAATTCGAGTAGATCAGGATATCATCCAAATATACGATGACAAAGATGTTATTTATGTCATGGAAGATGTCGTTCATGAAGTACTGGAAGGTGGCAGGGGAGTTAGTCATTCCGAAGGGCATTACGAGATACTCAAAGAGGCCATAGCGGGTGCGAAAGGCGGTCTTCCATTCATGTCCCGGGGCGATCCGGATGTTGTTGTAGCTGGAACGGAGGTCAATTTTTGTGTAAATCTTGGCACTGCAAAGATGATCAACAAGGTCTCTGATTAAGGGGAGGGGGTACCGGTTCTTTTTGGTAACTTTGTTGAGCCCCCAATAGTCCACACAGAGTTGGAGGGATCCGTCTTTTTTCTTGGCAAACAGAACCGGGGCACCAGCCGTGGAGATCAAGGGGCGTATGAAACCTTTGCCGAGCATGTCATCGAGGTATTCCTTCAGGGCCTGGAGCTCGATTTCGGACATGTTGTAGATCTTGCCAAATGGGGGTGAGGTACCTTCTTCAAGGTCGATCTGGTGGTCGTAGGAGCGGTGCGGAGGGAGTTCCTTGGCACTTCCTTCAGCGAACTCATCAGCGAACTCATGATACTCCAGGGAAACTACTTTGGATAGGATCTGTTCCTCCGTCTTGCTTTCTGGCACGGTAGTCCCTGTGCAGAGGTCCTTGGGTAGGGCTGGCGTGACTTGCAATTGGAAGGCGGGGGTGCCTTCTCATAAGAGGCGCACGAAGGGGACAGTGCCAATGATTTTAATGTCGAGGTTTCCGGAGTTGACGGGGTTGGGTACCATAGGTGTAACAGTCGGGTTCGGGGTGACGTCAAGATCAGAGATAGACTGGAAGTGGAGGTGGATGGCGGCTGCTAAGCTTGCTTCGGGGCCAGGGAATTGCATGGTGAGGTTCTTCCAATTGATGTTGGGATTGATGTCTCGCAGCCATGGGAGTCCAAGCACAATCAGGGTCAACGGGGGTAGTTGGGTAACAAGGAGTCGGGCCTGGAACTGCAGGTCATTATCGAGGGTGAGGGTGTTGTCATGGTACTGTGTGATTCTTGTTGTGGCAGGGCTCCCATTGAAGAGTTGGAGCTCGAGGGGTTTGTTGAGGTCGTTGCATCGGAGGTCGAGTTGGTTGCTGACAAAGACACCGGAGGCGCTGCTGTCTACGAGGGCAGGAAGTACCTTGAGCGAGCCACCAAGTCAGACATAGATGACGAACAATCGTGCAGACCTAGAGCAAAGTTGCAGTGGGGTCCGGGGTTGGTCAATCGGGGTCTTGGAGTTCTCGGAGGGGGGTGAGACATTGAAGGGTACCAGTCCAGAGTCGGTGGGGTTGTCCCAGTTGAGGCGTAGGGTGAGACTGGGCCAATCGACGCGGGGGTTGGTGGAGCGGAGCCATGAGAATCCTAAGACGATGGGGGCAGAGGGGTGTAATTTTGTGATAAGTAGTCGGAGTTCTTGCTGTCATCCATTGGTGAAGGTCATGGTCGTTTCTAGGCAATGAGTGATGTCTCCTGCTGGGGTAGAGCCTTCGTCAAAGAGTTTGAGGGGGATTGGGGTGGGGAGGCAGCAGAGGGGCATTGATACAAGGGGCCTGGAGATCAAAGTGGAGGGGGGGTCAGTCTCGTTGAGGCCCATTGCATGGGGCGTGTTTGTCGGCAGGGTTGCCCGGCTTGTCAATATAGGAGAGGGTCCAGTTGTTGTCATCGACATGTAGGGGCGGTCGTTGGGAACGGAGTTCGGGGGTGGCAGGTTGGTCCCAGGTTCGGAAGGCGCTGGGCATGGAGCTGGCCTGGGGCCGGGTGGAGAGGGCCAAGGTGTGGGCAGTGGGTTGGTCGAACAACCCCTCCACAGGGTTGAGGTTCCTCAAGATGCTGGAGGCCGCGTTGAGTTCTTCCTGCTGATGGGGAAGGGAAGGTGGGGCTTCGTTTCATGTTCCGACAGGTTCCTCATGTTGCATGTGGAAGGAGCGGGCAGGGTCTAGAGGGTCTTTGAAGGGGTGGGGGTTTGGGCTGGTGTGGATTTCTTCGACCAATGCGTGGAGCTCATTCTGTAAGTTATCGTCGATGCCCAGGGTGCCTTGTGTATTCTCTGGGAGGTTCCCTTGCAGGTAGTGTTTGTGGAAGTCGAGGAGTCGATCCACCCAGACCTCCGGAGTTGCGGAGGTGTCGGGGTAGCCTAGGTTGGTGAGGAGGGTGTGGGTATGCCTTGTGAACTCCGTGGGGGACAGGCGGAGGAAGCGGAGGACTTCGTCGCGTTGCTGGGCATAGGCTTCGACCCTTTGCTGCCTAGGAGAAGGAGGAGTTTGAGCGGCGAACAGTGGGCAGGGGGGGAATAGTTATCCATGGGTTCTGGAGGGACTGGGGCTGCAGCGGGGATTGGGTATGCATAGTAATGGGCGGGGGGAAGGTAGGCGGGGTTGGGGAGTGCTGCGGAGTATCCTCTGGGGTTGATACGGGGATTATTGCCATTGGCGTGAAGTGCGGGAGGGCGGCGCCAGCCCGGGGGTATTCCCTGGTTGATGGAGGGGGCATAGAACACCTGGTTGGGGTCAGGGGTCCAGTGACGGGGCATGTATTGATCTGCGAAGGGACCTGGGTAGAAAGGGGCATAGGGATTTTCCAGTAGGGATCGGCCATAGGCGTCAGTTGGGTAACTGACGGGGTTGTATGCGGGGTTAAACGCAGACATCGAGAATGGGGTAAGGGGGAGTCTTGATATTATGTCAGGTTCCACTGACGATGGGGGCTCAGTACACTGGCAAGTCCTTACTAGGCGGATGCGATGTCCTGCATTTATAACCAGGCGTCCAGAGTTGGAGCGGAGGTGGGGAGACTTGCGAGGGGGTTCTAGGGAGAACGGCCCGAGTAAGTCCTGAATGGCCTGGAGAGGTCTAAGACCGAAGGTATTGGTTGTGACCCAGGACGGGTGTCAGGGCTAGTTCGTGGGTGTGCGATTAGATTGCGGGGTTGGTGGAGACTTCATGAGTGATGGGGGCAGGGCCGGAGTTGGATAGGGGGTTACCTGGGTTTGATGGGTCCCAGGGCTGAGCGGGGAGTGAGGGTCGGAGTTGTTGTAAGAATGTTCGGGTTGTAGTGCGTGCGCGGAGTTTGTACTGACATAGGGAGCAGGAGGAACTTAGAAGAACAAAGGAAATATGTACAGTCAAGATGAGACAGAGACGAGACAAGACTGAGGAAAAAGATAGATTCAAAACTTAAAAACAGAAACAGAGACGAGACAAGAGACGAAACATAGGAAACTGGTAAATGTAATATCAAGACTAAAGTTCAAGGAGTTACTCTACGACTTATATACTGACTACTGGGTACTCTGGAGGGTGGTGGATATGGCGGTGGGAGTCGACAGAGCTGTGCAGAGTCGACGGGCGTCGGGTACGATCCAAGGGTGGGCCATGGCGGTATTCTGATGGGATCAGTTGGGGGCGTGGGCCGCTCCAAGGATGTCATGATGCTCCGGAACAGGTCGGGTAAACTAGGGTAGGGGGTCAGGAACATATGACGTGGCCAGAAACGGTAGGGAAAGGTTTCAGGGGGGGTGTTGATGGCTATGGAGAGGGTGTTGGAGTTGCCGTTGGGGTTTGCTGGAGAAGTGCCAGAGTTATCCAGTGTGGGCGGGGTTCAAGGGAGCTAGACGGGAACTTGGGAGGGTTGGGAACAGTGTCTAGGAAGCAGGTCGTGACACCCACCCCCTCCAATGCCTCCCTGCCCCGATCCCCCTCAAACTTTTTGACAGAGACCCCACCCCAGCAGGAGACATCACACACTGCCTGGAAACAACTATGACCTTCGCCAATGGACGACAGCAAGAACTCTGACTACTTATCACAACATTACACCCCTCCGCCCCCGTCATCTTAGGATTCTCATGGCTCCATTCCACCAACCCTTGCATCGACTGGCCCAGCCTCACCCTCTGCCCCACCAACTCTGGGCTGGTACCTTTCGATGTCTCACCCTCCTCCAAGAACTCCGAGGCCACAATCAACCACCCCCGGACTCCTCCGCAGCTCCGCTCTAGATCCGCACAGTCGTTCATCATCAATGTCTGACTCAATGACCCTTCCAAGGTATTCCCTGCCCTTGTCGACAGCAGTGCCTCCAGCACCTTTGTCAGTAATCAGCTTGGCCTCCGGTGCAACAACCTTGACAGACCCCTCAAGCTCCAACTCTTCGACAGAAGCCCCACCACAACAAGGATCACTCAATACCATGACAGCACCCTCACCCTCGACAATGACCTGCAGTTTCAGGTTTGGCTCCTTGTCACCCAATTACCTCTGCCAACTCCAATCGTGCTTGGGCTCCCGTGGCTACAAGACGTCAACCCCGACATTGACTGGAAGGACCTCACCATGCAATTCCTCAGCCCCAAAGTGAGTTTAGCAGCCGCCATCCCCCTCCGCCTCCAGTCTATCCCAGACTCCGATGTCTCCCATCCTGGTGCCAGCACCTCTGGAGCAACCCAGAGTCCCTCAACCTCCAGTGACAACCCCGACAAAGAAGGAGACACTACTCTGCCTCGGTCACCCTCAATCACATTACAACAGCTGCCTCCCAACATACCCTGGAATCGATACAAAGGACTGCGGTACCCCAACCAGCGACGCTCAAAGTCCCCGACCAACTCCACCACCACTCCGGACTCATCCGCTGCCACTCTAACATCCAACTCCATCAACCCCGAAGCCTCAACATTAAAATTGTCGGCGCCGTTCCCTTTGCATGCCTTCTACAAGACAGCACCCCCACCTTCCAGTTACAAATCACGCCAGCCCTACCCGAGGAGCACCTCCACACAGGGACCACCATGCTGGAGAGCAAGATGGAGGAACAGATCCTATCCAAAGTAGTTCCCCCAGAGTATCATGAGTTCGCTGACATGTTCTCTGAAGGGAGTGCCAAAGAACTTCCCCCACACCACTCCTATGACTACAAGATCGACCTCGAGAAAGGTACCTCACCCCCATTTGGCAAGATCTACAACATGTCCAAGGTCGAGCTCTGAGCCTTGAAGGAATACCTCGATGACATGCTCAGCAAGGGCTTCATACGCCCATTGATCTCCGCTGCCGGTGCTCCGGTTCTGTTTGCCAAGAAGAAGGGACAGGTCTCTCCAACTCTGTGTGGATTATCGGAGGCTCAACAAAGTCACCAAAAAGAACCAGTATTCCCTCCCCTTGATTGGAGACCTTGTTGATTGTCTTCACAGCGCCAAGATTTACACAAAAATCGACCTCTGTTCCAGCTACAACAATGTCCGGATCGCCCCGGGACATGAATGGAAGACCGCCTTTCACACCTGCTATGGCCTCTTTGAGTACCTCATAATGCCCTTTGGAATGACTAACTCCCCTGCCACTTTTCAGTACTTCATGAATGACATCTTCCACAACATGAATGATGTTTTCATTATTGTATACCTGAACAACATCCTGATCTACTTGAATTCACCAAGGGAACATCCAGAGCATGTCTGCCACATTTTAGAATGACTCCGAGAGTACTACCTTCACACCAAACCCAAGAAATGCTCCTTCCACACAATGGAGGTCAAATATCTTGGAGTCATTGTCACCCCTGACAGTGTGCACATGGACCCTGCCAAGGTCGACGCAGTACTCAACTGGCCCCTGCCGCGGAACATCAAGGAGGTACAGTCATTCCTGGGGTTTGCTAACTTTTATTGCCGTTTCATCGACAGCTACTCTGGGATCACCAAACTCCTCAACTGACTCATGCGGAAGGACACCCCTTGGGATTGGGACAGCAAGTGCCAGAGCATATTCCTCCTCCTGAAGAGGGCCTTCTCCTCTGCTCCGGTCCTCCGCCATTTTGACTCCTCCCTGCCGATCGTGCTCGAGTGCGATGCCTCCGACTACACTATCACCAGAATACTCTCCTAGTTGGACTTGGAGGGCAAAGATCTCCATCCCATCGCCTTCTACACCCAATCAATGATCCCAGCAGAACTCAACTACGACATCTACAACAAAGAGCTCCTCATGATCATTGAAGCCTTCTGTCAGTGGCAGGCCTACCTCGAGGGGTCCCCGCACCACATCCAAGTATACTCCGACCACAACAACCTGCAATACTTTACAACCACGAAACAGCTCAGCCACTGCCAAGCCCGATGGTCCGAAACCCTCTCGGAGTATGACTTCACCATCCACTACCGCCCTGGGCGACTTGGCATGAAGCCCGACGCCCTCACTCAAAGATCTGACATGTACCCAAAAAAGTCATTTGAAGCTGAATGGAATGCATTCAACCATCAAGTGGTAATCCCTCCTGAACATCTACATGCCATACTGATTTTAAATGAAGAAGGAATTCTCCAACAAATCAGAAATTCACCCCCGGACTCCTTCTTCACCCAGCATGACCCCCGCAACAACCCTGATGAGTTGAGCACCAGGAACCCCTTTTCACTGTCTCCAGACCACTGCCTCCTGCTCCAGAGTGGACGAATTTACGCTCTGGACCACAAGTCCATCCGCCTCGACATACTCCGGCAGCACCACGACCATAAGCTCCAGGGGCACCCAGGAATTCGTAAGACTCTTCAACTCATCTCCCAGACTTACTTTTGGCCAGGAATGAAAAAAGATGTCACGCAATACGTAAGGGCCTGCGAACCTTGCCTCTGGGCCAAGGTACCCCATCACTGCCCCCACAGATTATTAAAACCCCTCCCCATCGGCCACTGCCCCTGGTCCTCCCTATCGATGGATCATATCATCAAACTCCCCGATTCCAAAGGTTTTAACACGATCCTCATCGTCATTTGCCGCCTCACCAAGCAAGCCCTCTTCATCCCCTGCCACACCACCAACAATGCTCCAGAGTTTGCCAAACTGTTTCTCAAACACGTATTCTCCAAGCATGGACTCCCAGACAACATTGTCTCCGACCACAGACCCCTGTTTGTATCCCACTTTTGGCAGTCGCTATGCAGGGCGCTTGAGATCAAAACCAGCCTCTCCACCACCTATCACCTGGAGACCAACAGACAAACAGAACAAGTGAACCAGATGCTGGAGCAGTATCTCCGCCTATACATTAACTATTTACAGAATGACTGGCGCGCAGAACTCCCCCTCGCCGAATTCACCTACAACAACATGCCCCACTCCACCACTGGAGTCTCCCCCTTCTACGCCAACAAAGGCTACAACCCCTGACTCACCCTGTCCCTGAAGGACATCCCCTCCCATGCCGCCCACAAAGTCGCCGAGGACCTCCGATCCCTTCACCAATTTCTCTGGGATGAGATCAACACCACCAATCAAGCCTACTCCAAACATGCCAATGCCTGACGCGACCCCACCCCCAACTGGCCCCCCAGCACCTTGGTTTGGCTCAATTGATGCAACGTCAAGACCCAGAGGCCCTCCATCAAACTAGACCACAAGCGCCTCGGTCCTTTCAAAGTCCTCTGGAAGGTCTCCATGCATGCCTATAAACTCGACCTACCTCCAGGCTTGAAAGGCTTCCACCCCATGTTCCATGTTTGACTCCTCAAAAAACATGCCCTGGACCCCTTCCCCAGCCAGCGCCCCAGCCGACCACCCCCCATTGAGGTCAAGAATGAGTACCACTATGAGGTTGACCAGATCCTTGACTCCCGCTTGGTCCGTGGACGACCCCAGTACTTGGTCCATTGGAAGGGCTATGGACCTAAGGATGACACATGGGAGCCCCAAAAAAACCTCGACAGAGCCTCCGACAAACTCCAGAACTTCCATCGACAACACCCCACCAAACCCCAGGACCTCCAGGACTAGCAAGTGCAGATGGCATCAGTGGGCATAACCCCCGCCTCTAGATTTATCGGGGATTCAACTCCCATGAGTACTCTCCTACGTGTTTTCACTTACTTTGCCCCTCACTCATTCTGAAAACTTCTCATGCTCAGCAGAAGTGCAGGGGGTCCAATGTTAACAAGGCTACAAATATAAAATATAGGAATAAGGGGGCGCAGGGCAACGAGACACTGGAATCCAGAAAGCCCCTACTCCTCCTCCTCCCCCAAATCTACTTCTGCTATCCTTTCCACCAGATCCACCTCCAGCTGTGCTACTACCGTCACCAGGACTTCGGGATGCCCTGGGAGCAGCTCTGCCATGTCCACTGCCACCTCCCACCACGCTCTGGGGTCCGCCATTGCCCTCTGCCGATGTCCCACCAGCAGACGCCCCATCTGTGTGACCCCCTGCCCCAACTCTGGCGGGAGATCCCCGGGCATCCTCACCAGCCCATCATGAATGGACCCCAGTGCCGCTGATGCCCCATCAAGGAGGATGCGATGCTCCCTGGCCCAGTCTATGGAATTGAATGTCAGCTCATAGTAAACAGGAGATGAAGGGGGCACTTACAGAGCACTCCCCACCGCCCCGAAGCCGCCTTGTTGGCAAGCCACTCTTCCTGCCGCTGTGCCCTCTCTGCCATTGCTTGGGTCACCTCCACACTGGGCTCCTGCTGAGTTCCCCACATCCCCGACCCCTCCAATCATTGCCCCGCCACCTCCACCCACGCCTCCAATGGCCTCATGCATGCTTGCAGCTCTTGAAGCTCCGACAGTCACTCCATGGCGGTCCCCACAGTGATATCTTGATCCCTACGTGCCAAGTCCTGTTCCTTCCGAGCCTCGTCCAGTTCCCTTCAAAACCCATCCCTCTCCTCCCCCACCCTATGGACTTCCTCCCCATGTGCGGCCAACAACCTCTCCAACTCCTCTGCTTGACACCACAGGAAAGCCTCGATGATCGACCACGACCCTCCCACAGATGGCTCAACCAAGGTCTCAGAAGTTGGGGAATACACTGTAGGACTGGGAGGGCCTGCCATCACCAGCTCCCCCTGTGCCCGCTTGCTAGGCCCCACCTCCGGCAAGGGGGATGCCCTCCATTTACCCTTGTTGCATGTCACAGGGGCCCCCTCCCTCTGCCTACCCTGCAGGGGCCCAATCTTCATTGGGGGCCGCCCCACGCCAACTCCCCCCTCTACTCCGGAACCCCTCCCTGAGACCCTACCCCTCCGACCCTCCTCCAACTGCATTGCAACCCACTTGCGATCCCACCCCTGTTCTGCCACAATGCAAGCAGCATGCCAACTCAGAGTGACAGAGCACTTCTTGTGCCGCAAGCGACACAGGAGACACACTGACATGTCCCGCCGCACTCCCAGCACGGGCTCCTCGAACTCGCACTGTTCATCCTGCTGGGTACAGGATGTGCACTAGAAACGTGGGTTAGTTTAATAGGGAAGGAACATGCCAATGATGCACTGGGGCCACTGCCTGACACCACTCCAATGTCGGGGGGCCTCTTGCTCACCCCACGGCCTCTGCAAAGTACTCCGGCGTCACATCCGCCTGCGCGACTCTTGACCCTGTAGGGATGGGGTGGACCACCCCGGGGGCCATACTAGACCTGAAGCAAGAAGTGAGGACCATTTCCCCCACTGACTGCACTGGAACCTCCCCCAATGTAGGCCCCAAGGGGCCCGCCATTCAAGCACTCTGGCCACAACAAGCAAGAGATGGTACTTATGACTATGGTACATTGCCTGCACCCGCCTATGGTCTCGCCGACCCTCAGAGTCCTCCAAGGAAGAAGTTGAGGTATGTGCCAATGGGGAGGGGGATGCTGCTGGAGAATATGTGGAAGATGACATTGAAAAAGTTTGGGAACCCCAGAGTATGTCTGACCCTTTTCAATGACTAGGAAGGAACCCCCTGAGCAGCAGCCGTGCTTTGACTTCATTCCCCATGCCACCGCTGCTACTGCAGTCTGATCAATATTGCTTGACTTCAATTCCCATGCCCCACCAATCCCCGAACTGTACCCCATGTCTCAAGGGTCTTGACGCCGAAGGGGGGGTCATGTCATGACCCGCTCCCTAGACCCCAACACAGCCCCCAGCCCCCCCTTCAATGCTCCGCCAAACTCCCCAACCCTCGCCCACCCTCCACGCCCACTTCAGGCAACTCTGACACTTCCTTGGCAGACCCCGACTGTCAGGTTCCGCTGACCTCAGGGGCTCAGCTGCACTGGGCGAGTCCTTACTAGGCGGGCGTGATCCCCTTGCACTGGTAACCGAACACTCGAAGACGTTCCGGGCCATGGTGGCTCGTGCGGGTAGTTGGGGGGATGTGATCCAGACAGATCCGGGGAGGTCTGGAGAAGTCGGATTGTGAGGAAACGAGACGGTCTTGGCGGGGTTCAGGCAGAAGGCCGTACAGGGAATTTGCGGAGGCGAAGGATGAGGCGGCTGTGTGATCAGTGGGAGCGGAGCTGGGTTTTGATGGGAGATCATTTGGAGCTGATGGAGTCCGGGACCGAGCAAAGAGCGAGGTTCGGACCTGGTAAAGGAGTGTCGGGGTTTGTAATTGTAATCGCAGAGTTTGTGAGGTCGTTAAGGTTGATGAAGACTTGGGCACAACGGTCGGACGGAGTCACCAAGACAGCGTCGGACGAGACGATATGGAACAAGAGTAGATTCGAGTGGAGATACGAAACGATAACGAGAACGATAACAAAATGGAGACAAGACAAGACCGGGAAACTGAGATAAGACCGGGAGACTGAGATAAGACCGGGAGACTGAGAGTAAGGAGAATGAAACACGAAACACGAAAAGGAAACAATCAGACCATAGGTAACATTAAGCAATATCAAGACTGGAGTACGAAGAGCTACTCGATGACTTATATACTGACTACCGGAGGACTTCGGGGTACGTCGGCTGTGGCGGCGGGGCTTGGCGGGGCTTGACAGAGTGGGCAGGTGTCGGTTGTGATCGAAGATCGTGCCACGCTGATACGTTGATGGGATCATTGGAGAACGTGGGTTGCCCCGAGGTTGTCGTGATACTCCGGAGTAGGTCGGAGGAAGCAGAGTGTTGAGTTAATGATGGGTGGCAAAGATCGGGAACAGCGGGAGTGGTTCTCGGGGTTCGGGAAGCCCAGGGTAAGTGTCAGTGGCTGCAGGGCAGGCACCGAAGTTGGCCAGGGGACCGTCGGAGTTAGCCGGGGAGCATGGGCGGAAGTTCGGCGGAGCGTTGGGGGTCCCTTTGGGGGTTCAGGGGGTTGATGGATGATGTGCGGGGTTTCGGGGAGCGGGTCATGACACTGACAGCTCCTTGATCAACTCCAACACCTTCTCCGCAGCAGTTGATGCATCCCCTGAATTCCCCTGGACTCCCGAGGCTTTCCCCAACCCTGGAACAATCTGCTTTCCAACTGATCCCATCAGAATGTCACCACGGCCCATTCCAAGATCACACCCAACAACCGTCAACTCCACGCAGTTCTGTCAAGCTGCCGCCATATCCACTGCCCTCCAGAGCTGCCCAGTAGTAGGTATATAAGTCATAGAAGAACCCCTAGTACTTTAGTCTTGATATTGCATTTACCGGTTTCCTATGTCTTGTCTTTCATCTTGTCACTGTCTCTATTTTTAGTTTTGAATCTATCTCTGTTCTCTGTCTTGTCTCGCCTTGTCTCCGCCTCATCTTGACTGTGTATAGTTCCTTTGTCTTCCTAAGTTCCTTTCATCTCCAATGACAGTACGAACTCCGCGCATGCACTACGACCCGAACATTCCTATGACAACCCTGGACCTTGCTCCTGCTTGGCCCAGGAACACCTCACATCTTGGCAATCTCCCATCAAACTCTGGCTCCGCCCCCATCAACTGCAAAGCCTCTGCTTACCCTGCATTCTAATTGCGTGCCCACAAACTTGCTCTGGCACCTGTCCAGGTTCAACGACCAGTATACTTGGTCTTAGATGCCCCCGAGCTGCTCCGGACTTGCTCGGACCGCCCCCTAGCTCCCCCTCGCAAGTCCCTCCACGTCAATACCAGACGCTTGGTTATAAGTGCAGGACATCGCATCCACCTAGTGAGGACTCGCCAGTGTAGCTGAGACCCCGTCGTCAGCAGAACCTGACACCTATTAGCTGTACAGACTGCCAATCCCCAAGACCACCTAGAAATACTCAGTGACTCAAAAATAACAATAGACAGATTGACAACTCACCTAAGAAAAAGGGAAGACAAGGGATGGATAGGAGCCAAAAACCAGGAAATCTTCAAAGCAATAACAGCCCAGATAAGAGCAAGAAAAGGCTTGACCATCCTAAAAAAGGTCAAAGGCCACAGTGGAGTAGAAGGAAATGAACAGGCAGATGAGCTGGCAAAGGAAGAGACCCAAAAGGAATCCTTGAACAAAATAGACCTGACCCCAACAGAAGGCTTCCATCACACCAGAGCTAAACTAAGCAAAGCAACACAAGCCCTACTATATAAGGGCATACTAGAAAGAAAACCATGCCCAGTAAGAAGAGAAACGACCATAAACCTTGACAAAGCAAGATGGGTGCTGAAAGAAGCAAATGGGGACCTGCCTTCAGATGGGTGCATCTGGAAATCCATGAAAGACAGTACTATAACTAAGGAATCTAGGGCCCTCCCATGGAAGGCCACACACAATGCATATAAAATTGGTGACTACTGGGAAAAGATCCCTGGGTATGAACACAGAGGATGGTGCCCAAAGTGTAACAAACCAAATCCATGGAACACATACTAACAGAGTGCAAGGCATCAGGCCAGAGGCAAATATGGCACCTTGCAAAACTACTGTATGAAAAGAGAGGCTTCAAATGGAATACCCCAAACATAGGGCTCATCCTGGGCTGCAACCTAATTGAAGCAAAATATGCCAATGGCACTCTGACACATATGTAAAAGCTGTTTCCTGAGAATAATAATCTCAGAATCTGCCTGCCTAATTTAGAAAATAAGGTGTGAGTGGAAAATAAGGGATGAAGCAGACCCCAAGCAAGCACCAAAGGAAAGTGCAGTCAAAAACCAATGGACAAACATGGTCACAAGGAGGGTGAAACTGGACTGCCTGTCCTTGGATGAGAGAAGGTACAGCAAGAAGGCCCAGGATAAAAGAAAGGTAGCAGACACCTGGCTAAACATCTTGCCAGAAAATGTAAGACCATGTCTCACATGGAAGTTGACAAGTAGAGTTTTAGTGGGTATGGGTGTGGATTGGCCTCCAGGCCAAAATATATGAACTGGTAAACACCCAAGCCCCACACACAGTGCATAAGGCACATGCAGTGCATAAGGGGCATTTTCCTATGGTGGGTCAATGATAGAAAACATAAAAAATACAAAAACAAAACAACACAACACAAATTTCCTTTTTTTCTATAGTTGATAGAAGCTAACTTACATAGACACATCTAGTAATCAACAGAACCACCAAAAAAAAAAAAAAAAAAGTACCTCTGTTGCACAGTATGAACTTTCATCATCTTGCCAAAGTTCAAGTCTTCAACAAGACACGGTTCAAGATTAAGTGAGGACTAGGGTAGGTGTATGTAACTGACAAGAAAGAATACAAAAACTCATCATTGCTTCTGCCCACTGCTATCCAGAAAATTCCACATCCAACCCAGGCAACCCCACCCACAAAGTTTCATCTATAATATATGGGACAACCCATGGGAATGTGGCTGTGCCTATGTGACAACTTTTCTGCTGACTAAAATTTGTCAGTGCTGACAAATGCTGACAAATCTAAACCCTTTTATGGTAATACAATCAGATTTGGCTGTTTTTATGCTCTTCAGATGAATTTTTACCAAAATAAATACAGTAGACAACTTTAATGAATAAATACTATCTTTTGACTATGTGTAAAAGGTGCCAATTAGTCTGCAGGGATGAAAAAGGCCAAACGTAATTTAGTGGACACTGTTTTTCATGCCTTGCACATTTTTTGACACAACATGACCAAATAATGGGCATTTCTGAAGTTGTGGAAAGGAGGCCACACGACAAAGTATGTTTTGTCACATCTATTGATTGATTGATGTTGACTAACAAGCTTATTAGTAACTCCTTAACCGCATTGAGCTATTGATACATCAAATATCTCATCATGCAAGTCAATTCTAATGGTTTTTGACTGTTAAATTGCTTAACAATGGATGTTTCAGGCAACCACCTACTACTCCTGAAAGCCAAAGGCAACAAGCTAGGATTCAAAGGAGACTTGAACAATTACAAATGACAGATCCTGAGGATCGTCATGCAAATAGAAACAATAGATCTTTGGAACAGATCAATACTGTGGTTGTCCCACCACTTCAATTGGGGCCAGGGGGTATCAATCAATCTATGGGATCTGGGGGTTTGAGACCTATAGCCACTGCTTCTGGCTCTTTGGGAAGACCTATTAGGCAGGCAGCTGCTGCTGCTGATCCATTTTTTATGGTCATTCCAGAAACTGTTTTGCCTGAAGGGTGGGATGCTCCTTTGCAGAATCCCATACCTAGAGTGGTGCCACCTCTACCTCCTCCTGTACAGAGAAGAGGCAATAGACTCAATCAGTCTGCTGTTGCTCAAGCTGCTATGGTCATTCCAGAAACAGTTTTGCCAGAAGGTTGGGATGCCCCTTTACAGAATCCCTTACCTAGAATGGTGCCACTGTTGCCTGCTCCTGTACATAGAAGGGTCAGAAATCCTCTTTTACCAGAGCTTATAATGGTACCAGCTCCACTTGCTCCCCAAGCACTGTTGGAAGAGCAACAAAGGCTGAGACAGAGGCAACAAGAGCAGGCACTGGCAATCTTGCAAGAGCAACAAAGGCTAAGGCATATTGTTATGGGTACAGAGCAGGAGAGGCAACAACAAGGGGCACTAGCAGTGTTGCAAGAGCAACAAAGACTGAGACAAGATCAGGAAAGGCAACAGGCATTGGCTATTTTGAGCCAGGAAAGACAGGAGAGAGCAAAACAGGAAGAAGAGCTATTCAGAGCAGAGGTCAGTTCAAGACTACTTCAAAATGCTACTTTAATTAACAAAGTTCAATAGCATATTGATTTGAATCCTGAACATAGGCCTTTGAATGCAGCTATGGCTCAAAGAATCTTTCAAGGCTGAGAACAGCAACATGAAGCTGATCTGGAAGAGGATTTCAATGATTTAGGTCCTCAGAATGATATACCTTCTGAGGATGACTTGGAATATGTTGATCCTGCTCAACATCAACTAGCAGAGCAATTGGATCCTCCCCTTGATGATCCATTGGGTCCTCAGGATGACATGTCTTCTGATGATGGCTTGGAATATGTTGATCCTGCTCAACAGAGACCTGCAGAAGACTTGGACTCTGCCCTACCCAATCATCCAGCAGGACTACAAAATCCTGCTGAACAGCCTCCCCTTGAGCTTCCTATTCCACCACAGCTTGGTCCTATTCAGCCTGTTCCAAGAGGAAGGCAACCTTACTTGATTGAATATCCTCCACACTATCTTGGTCCTATGACTGTCATATGTCCACACTGCCAAGCTTTACATTTTGATGCTGAAAAGCTCACCAAGTCTACTAGAAACAGCCCATAGTTTGGCATGTGCTGCTTACAAGGCCAAGTAAATTTGCCCAGGCTTTGAGATGCTCCAGCAGATTTACTGAACCTGCTCCATGGGCATCATCCTCTCTCTGACACCTTTAAAACATCAATCCATCAATACAATGCAGCCTTTGCATTCACATCTCTGGGAGTCAAAATTGACCATGCTATTACCAATGCACCTGGACCATACAGCTTTAGGATCAATGGAGAACTACATCATTTGACAGGTGCCTTGCTTCCTATTGAAGGCAATCTGCCTGTATATGCACAGCTCTACTTTTATGATCACAATCAGCAATTGGCTTTTTGTCAACAGAACAATCCCAGGCTTGATCCTCAAGTAATGGCCTCTTTGCAGGATATGCTTGCTAGAGTCAATCCCTTCATTGGCTTATACAAGCAGGCTAGGCAGATTATGGGAGAAGTTCCAGAAGGCCAACTACAAAGGCTTTCTGTCAAGCTTACAGCTGATTTTGGAGATCCTCAATGCTATAATGACCCTAATGAACAGGAGGGAGTTGCAGCTGTAATTCCAGGAGATGGCTCAGAAGAGTGATCAAATGATCATGATATAGTCTTGCACTTGCATGGAGGTCAATTGAAGCAGATCAGTCACTTGCACCCATATTACACTCCATTGCATTATACCATCATCTTTCCCACTGGACAGCCTGGATTTCACACCGACATTTGCTCTCATTTTGGACCACAGAATCAACAAAGATCAGCAAAGGTCACCCAAACAGCATATTATGCATACAGGCTGCAGCAAAGGACTTTGAAATTCAATGCACCATTACTCTGGAGTGGGAGGCTATTTCAACAATATGTTGTGGATGCATGGGCTTCCACTGAACAAAACAAGTTGGATTGGATTTGACACAATCAGAAAAAGATCAGAGCTGAAGTTTATCAGGGAGTAGTGGATGCTGCTGCTGGAGATGAACAAGTCACCCCACAAAGCTGACATGTTATCCTCCCATCCTCCCATACTGGAAGTGATTGACAGATGCAGCAATTATTCCAGGACTTTATGGCTATTTGCAGGAATTTTGGAAAACCTGATCTATTCTTGACTATGACTGCCAATCCAAAGTGGTCAGAAATTGAAGAAGCTCTCTTGAAGGAACCTGCAGTCAATGGGAAGAAGCAAACAGCTGCTGATCAACCTGATATTGTTGCCAGAGTATTTGAACTCAAGAAGAATGTTGTGGTGAAGGAGATCAAGGAAGGTCTCTTTGGCAGCTGTGTGGCTTATGTTCATACCATTGAATTCCAAAAGAGAGGACTTCCACATATGCACATCTTGATCTTTTTCCATCGCCATCACAGGATCAAGGATGCACCTGATGTGGATTCCATTGTCTCTACCCAAATTCCAGATCCAGTTGCTCCGCCTGAATTGTATCAGGTATTGGCTTTGTTTGAATTCTGAATTCAGTTACTTATCTTTGTTGTCAGGTTGTTACTACCGACATGGTCCATGATCCATGTGGAGCTGCCAAACCCAATGCTAAGTGCATGGTAGATGGCAAATGTTCCAAGAAATACCCACAGGAATTCCAAGAGGCTACTCAGTATGGAGATAATGGCTATCCTCAATATGCCAGACCTGACAATGGATGCTTCTTTGATAAGAATGGTCATCATTATGACAATCAAGATGTTGTTCCATATAACCCTTATCTCTCAGCCAAGTACAAATGTCACATCAATGTGGAGGTCTGTGCTTCAGTGGAAGCCATCAAGTACATTCACAAGTACATCTACAAAGGCCATGATAGGACAACTTTGGAGATTGCTGGAGAGCAGATGGACCAGAGGGATGAAATCAAGGAACACTTGGATGCCAGATACATCTCTGCACCTGAGGCTTGCTGGCACATCTTTGAATTCAACATGCATGGAGAACATCCCTCTGTATATTGATTACCTGTGCATTTGGAGGGCCAACATGAAGTCTACTTTCAAGATAATGAGCCTTTGGAGATGGTAGCTGCCAGGCCTAATGCAAACAAGACTGCACTCACTGCTTAGTTTGAAGCCAATGCCAGATTCCCTAATAACACCACTTATCAGAGCTTTCCAACCAAGTTTGTCTATGAAGCTTCCAAAAGGACCTGGAAGGAGAGGCAGAGAGGAACAGCTATTGGGAGGATGTGCTTTGCTTCACCCCAACAGGGAGAAAGGTTCTACCTCAGGATGCTCCTGACAGTTGTGACCAATGCAACATCATGGGCTGATCTCAGGACAGTCAATGGCCACACTTATCCTACTTATAAGGAGGCATGCAAGGCCCTTGGTCTTCTAGAAGATGATGCAGAATGGAGGCAGTGTCTTGCTGAAGCTGCTCCAATCCAATCAGGATCAGCTCTCAGACAGCTCTTTTGCACTATCCTATTTCACTGTGCTCCTACCACTCCAGAAGCTCTATGGGATGAGTTTAGGCACTCCATTTGTAATGATCTTCGACACAGATTGGAGAATATTCAGCAGTACAGGGACAGAGTCTTTACTGATGAAGATGTTTATGACTATGGCCTTCATCTGATCAATGACAACCTGAAGAATTTTGGCAAGACTCTTCAAGACTTTCCAGACATGCCAGAACCCCAACAAGTTTGGAATGTGATTCC
>JACKQL020000198.1:0-55225 GCA_018296165.2 Termitomyces sp. T153 | reverse complement strand
TCCCTCCAAATTCATTTCCTTTCTATAGCCCACTGCTGGCACACAGACCAGAGTGTTTTGTGCATGCCCATGGTCTGTACTGCATGGTTTTTCTTGGCTTTGCATCCTCATTGGACAGCTAGGCTGATATAGCATGCTTGGTCAGTGTTACTTGGCTTTTGTGAGCTCTGTGTCCTTCTGTCAGTCTTCTCCCCTTCTTAAACTTCCCCTAGCAGTCTGCATGTAGTTTGTTATAGTGGCTGACTTGGGTTTGGGTGGCCTGGTGTAGGGAACAGTGTGTTATTGAGGTGTAGGGGCAGTATTGTTGCAATAGGCACCCATGGCTGTCCTTGGCACCAGTGAGATTTCTAGCTGGGGTGCTAAGCACAGCCATTGATTGGCCATCAATGCATGCAGGCTTAGTTCTCTTGATGTCAGAGCTACTGTTGTGCTGGCATCATTCACAGTATGTTTTCTCTAGTTTTTTTGGTGTTTTCTTATGCTAGGTATGTTCCCTAATGTCTACAGTTTTTGACATTTTAAAAGCTTACAGTTTTCAGCTTTTCATATGGTATATATTTGGGCTTCTGGCTTTAAGTATTTCCATCCTGTCTCAGATATGAGACAGGCATATCACCTCCCCCACACTATTTTTACTGACTTCCCTCAGTCAGTTTCACACATCCAGCTGCCTTCATAGTCCAATCACTTGAAAATCCTTGACAAAAGCAAATTTTTTCTCTTCAACAAAAATAATTTTCTCATCAATCACACTCACTGTCCCATAAAGATGCATTCAACACCATTTTCTACTTCTGCAACAATGGCCCTGAAGCACCCCATTCCAACTGCCCCTTGCAAAACCCCCATGGGCCCTGCTGCCAAGCTCCCCTGCACACCATCATCTACTTGCCCCAGCTTTGTTTAGAATTTGCCTGACAACTTTGCCCTTCTCAAGCATTCTATCAAGCATGATGCACATCAAGTCATCTTGGTGGTCCTTCAGCTTCCATTGTTTGCTCAGGCCATCATAGGCTTCTGTGGAGTTGTGGTCAGCATCCCTGGCTCTGGTGCTGACCATGCACAATACCTCAGCACTATGCAACTTGTAAGCTTTTTTTCCTTTTTCCTCCTTCTTAGTCCTTTTTGACCCTTTTCTCCTTGCTTCAGTGTTTTGCTGATCAGGCTGATTTCCTGCATATTACTGAACAGAAGGGTCTTTTCAACACCCTGTCTGCCACCCTTCCCACAATTGATTGCAGTGCTGCCAACAATTTTGCTGACATGCAGGCCTTCCTCATCTTTGCCAATGTGATTATCCAGATGGAAAAGATTTGTCAAGAGGTTCAGTGTCAATGGGAAGCTGAGGAGGCATGTATTCTCATTAATTTCCTTCTCTAACTAATGTTTTTGCCCTTATAGCTGAAATGCTGAGCTCAGGACCAGGACATAGACATGCTAGGACTGTTCTCCATTTGTTCTGGCAAGCATTGAGCTAACATAAGTCTAGCTTTTAAGCTCAACTTACTTGCTCATTGTTTCAACATGCTCTCCCTCTTCCTATCCCAGACCAAGCCTAACAGCAAGCCTAAACCAGAAAAAGGTCAAGGTTCTCCCTGCCTACAGTCCATCCCTTATTCTCATCCTTCCCTTCTTCTGCCCTGACTTTCTTTCCCAGCCAACCTTAAACCTGGAAGTGAGACTGTGCTCTCACTCCTCAGCTAAGTTAACTCTTGCTCCTCAGCTAAGTTAATTTTGCCCTTAAGCTGTCCAGCTTGCTGATGATGGGACCCTCCTCCCATGCACTGATCTCCAAAAGCACTGTAATGCTGTTCACCTTGCCACACAGCAACAACTTTACTCTCTTGATATTGCACTGCAAACTTACAAGCTTATTTTGGCTTGCCTCAATTGTCTTGACAAAACTCTGGGCCCTTCCAATATTGACCAGACCAGAGACTTGTTCAACAACCTGCAAGTCTTGCCTGAGATACTACCCTTTATTGATTTGTCCCAATTTGTCTTTATTAACTCAGGGCCCCAGGTTGTCAATTCTGATTCTGACATCAAGTTTGCAGCCTCTTCCCCAAAAATTTCCCATTCCCCCATGTCCCCCATACAAGAGACTTCTGAATTGTAAGCATTGGCATTGCCTCTGCCTAAGATAGCATAGCTGTATTCTTAACTAGCCCCACTCCTAAAAAAATCCCTATCTATCTCTATTTTGTAACCCCCAAATCGATGCCATTTAACCCCAAAAATGTGTGACTGAACTAGGTCTTTTACTTATTTTGATTTTGCCATATCATGGTCTAGAGGCTCATGAAGCCTTATAGACCCAAATGACAGATCTGGTATAGCATTTCCAGCAGGATTTTGTAGTTCTTCTCTTAACTCTTTCAACTTTTCTGGAGTGATATCTACCCATTGCTCTAGGCTTTGGGATAGCTCCAATCATCTCCAAGCTTTGTAAGGGACTATCCTAAAAGTGGCCATCCTAGTCTGCCAAACTGATCCATCCAGTTCTGCCACAATGTAATTACCACCTCTAGTCTTAGCAATTACTACCATTGGACCATGGAAACATGAAAGCATTTTAGCACTGTGTAAACTTTCTGTAATCATATTCTTGACCAAGACCAAGTCCAAGGGCTTGAAATTGAAGTCTTTGATAGAGTTTTTATGCTCTTCTGCAAACTTCAAGGCCCATTGGAGTTTGTCCTTCCCAACTCTCTCTCTCATCTCTTCTACATGTTGGTGATGCTTGGCTAGAGCCCTAGCACAATAACCAATCAACTCTTCTATAGATAATGGCCCTTCTGTAAATCTATTAATCAGGTAGCTTCTACTAAGTCCAAGAGTAGAGTTGGATGAGCCTCCATGACCATGAAGTATGGTAAATATCCAAATCTCTGCCAGATAGTAATGCAATCACTCCACATCATATGGAAGAAGAACCAGAACCATTTAGTGCAATCCTCACAAGCTTTGAATCAAGCTTGCCTGACATCCCAATGTGGTCTTTCAATTTTGCCATTAGCTTGAGAGTTGTATGGAGAGATGGCTATGCCTCTGATTCCATATTTGCTCTCTATCCAAGCTGTGACCTTCTTGAATTGTTCAGCATTGTCAGTGATGATTTATGTAATGCAGCCCTAGCAGCAAATCACATCCTCAAACAACCATTGACAAATTGTTTTATGGTTTTCCTTGTGCAGAGGCATCCCTTCCATCCATGAAGACAATGCACATCTACCAGGACAATATAATTGCAGCCATTTGAAGCTGGAGTCATGTGCATGGTATCAATGTGGATTGTTTGAAAGATAGAGAGTGTATAGGTCACTGTAGGAACTCTGTTTACAACTGTCTTCTGATGTATCTGACAATTGTGACAAGTCCCAACATACCACTGCACATCTCCATCAATTCCTGGCCACCAAAACCATTCTTGTATTAACATTTTGGTTGTATAAGTCCCCCTATGCCCCAAGGCAACATGAGCTGATTTAAGCATGAACATTCATCTATTGATATTGACTACTAGCTTATGCCTGGCCTCATGATTGTGCTTGTACAGTCTCCCCTTCAGATCAAAGAAGAACTGTCTTGCAAACATCTTGAACTTGTCTGGGTCCCAACCCTGCAAACTCTCAGGTTCTTTGCTTGGGTCTTATAGCCAACTTTGTACAATTGGTAGCAAATCATCCCACTGTTCACTCTCACCACCTTTCCTATGCTCTAAGTAGGCTTGTAAGTCTGCCTCCTTGTCCTCCTCAGTGCCTTCTGTAGGTAACAGAGGCTGAGAGAGAGATAGTCATATAACAGAATCCATTCTGGATGTCTGCTGCTGACTTAGAACTGCCTTCCTAAGCTCCACTTCTTGGAACCTTGCTCTATTAAGTTCTTGTTCAAAGTCTGATACTTCAGTGGCTACTGCATGTAGATAGCCATCTCTAGTGTCAATTTGATCTGCAAATTCCTCAAGTGCTAAGAGTTCCCAATCCTCCCATCCTGGTTCATTGTTGGTTTTAGCTGGATATTTCAAGTGCATAGTCTTTGGGTTGTCCACCAACTCTGGATCAACAGGTGGGTACTCCTCATCTCCTGGCTGCTTGAGCTTCCTAGGCAGGCCATCAACACTAAAGGTTTTTCCTGGCACATGCCTCACAGTAAAATAATAGAGTAGTACATCCTCAATCCATCTCATGATGGTGGCATTAGGTCCTACTCCAGGATTGCTTAGCATTCCCTTCAGATACTTGGCATCTGTCTCCACTACAAGCTTCCTACAATTAACTAGCCAATACTTATTAGCTTGCAAGGCCCTCATCAAACCATAGAGTTGTCTTTTAGGTTGTGAGAATCTTGCCTCCCTCTCATTCAAGGTGATGGATTCTAGCTTAGCACAAGTGTGTTGCTTAGGATTGTCTAGAGCTTCCTGGAATATTCCAAAGCCCACTGCCATCCAAGAAGTGTCAACTGATAGGACCACTGCCCCTCCTAACTCATAGTCAAGTGGTTTTAGAGGTGCACTTGCAGCTAGCAGCTTCTTCAACTGAGCCATTGCTGACTGCTGTTCCTCACTCCAAACAAATGGTGTCTGGTTTTGAGTCAACTTGTTGATTGGTGCAGCCACTTTAGCATAGTCTTTAATGGACATCCTGAAGGTACCACAAGTACCTAGGAAAGCTCTGACATCTGACTTATCCTGACAATCACCCCAACCCATAACAATGGCCAACCACTTGGTCTCAAGTTTTTGTCCCTCATAGGAACATCTGTGTCCAACTACTACAATTTCATCTGCACAGAATACTGACTTCTTCCCAGAAAAAGTTCCTCCAGCATATTTGATTCTTTGTAACACTCTGTTTACATTCTGCAGATGTTCCCATACAAATCTCCTAATGCCTGGATTTTCTGGAATAACTTCATAGCCTCCATCTGGCAATTCATACCTGTGAGGTGGACCTCTGATTGGCACATCATCAATATATGGCCAAGTTACATGAGGTATCTCATCTTTGAAGATGAAGGTAATGTCATTATGAAAGATTGGTACTGAATTTGTCCAGCCTATTGGCAGGGTTACCAACCTTAGAGCCCCAAAGGGTGTCTGAAAGGTAGTATAGTCCCTAGGCCTCACATCCAACACTCTCTCACTCTCATCATATCCCACATACAAGTCAAAGATTCCTCCACAAGCTCTGCCAGCAAAGTGACTAGCTAACTCTTCAGTTGCTGGTGGAAACCCAGAATGTGCTATGGTCACTTTGTTTAGGTTTCAAGCTGTGAACTATCCTCAAACTTTCACCATCCTTCTTCAATACTGTGGTCTACTGGGATCTATATAAAGAGTTGGATGGCTCATACACTCCTGCCTCAATTTTCTGCTTTACCATCTGGCAGATTTTATCTCTGAGTCCAGTAGCAATGGGAATGTTCTTCAGTGCCCAAGGGGTGTGAGGAATTACTGGCATCACCACAGGAGGGAAGAATTCCTCCTTGAGCTTACCTCTTTGAGAATCATCCCGTGCAAAAGCCTCATTCTGCAGCATCATTAGATGATGTACTGCCTTCATCTCCTCTGGCCACAAGAAATCATCACCATGTAATTGGTCAATGATCTCCTTGCACTCAGCAGTGTACCTCCCTGTGGGTTTGAAGTCAGGTGGATTTGGTTCCAACTGTGGCATGTCTGCTAGTGGATTCCAGTGATGCACCTTTCAATTCTAAACTCAGGAGAGGTCCCTAGTACAGGTTTCACCTTTCTAGCAACAGGTTTGTATTTCTTAGAAATTACTTGTGCAGTTTGCCCCACACCTGCTTCCAACTCTAGGCTTTCCTGCTGTACTAAGATCTCCTCCAACTTCTCTGGTATCTGACACAGCTGCCCATTTAGATAGGCTGCTAATGTCTTCTCATCTCTTCCTCCAACATCTCCCTTTGCAGCAAAGGCCTGCAGATACACATCTCTCAACTCTTGGTTCTTGAATCCACTATCACTTATAGTGAATCCAGTCACCACTACTTCACCATTCTCCTTTTCTCCAATTATCACTGCCACCTCTCCCTGGTCACTGACCAGATCATTGAGATTTGAAATTTTGGATCATCATCTCCTCCAACACCTGCTTTTGGCACCTTCCCTCTTTGTAGAGGGGGCAGGGCTGTCCAGTGACCAGTATCAGGATCTCTGATAGTTATGATGGCACTGCCATCTTAAAGATTTTGTATATTGCTTTCTGTTAGTGTGTCAAAAGGATGACCCAACAAGACAGTATATGTCAGGTTCCACTGACTATGGGGGCTCAGCTACACTGGGCAAGTCCTTACTAGGCAGACACAGTGTTCTGTGCTTATAACCTGGCATTCTGGAGGTGGTGCAGACTATAGGAACTTGTGAGGGGGAGCCAAGGGAAGTGGTCCAAGCAAGTTCAGAGTGGTCTGGGGAAGTCTAAGACCAAGTATATTAGATGT
The DNA here is from genome assembly GCA_018296165.2 of Termitomyces sp. T153. Taxonomy (NCBI): domain Eukaryota; kingdom Fungi; phylum Basidiomycota; class Agaricomycetes; order Agaricales; family Lyophyllaceae; genus Termitomyces; species Termitomyces sp. T153. The sequence continues at coordinate 48,763 of JACKQL020000198.1, read as the reverse complement.
TGGGCTTGGGCAGGCATCAGGAACAGGTTTGTGGGCATGTAGATAGATTGCAGGGTAGACAGAGGCTTCGCAGATGATGGGAGTGGAGCTGGGGTTTGATGGGAGATCAATCAAGACTGATGGACTCTGGGGCCAAGTGGGGGGTGAGGTCCAGAGTGGTCATAAGAATGTTTTGAAGGTTGTAGCATATGCCTGGAGGACATAATGGTGTTGGAGATGAAAGAGACTTAGGGAAACAAAGGAAACAGAGATAGTTGAGGCAAGATGGAGATGAGATGAGACAGAACTGAGGAAAGAAATAGATTTGAGACTAAAAATAGAAACAGAGAAGAAATAGAGAGAGATACAAGACACAAGTAACCAGTAAATGCAATATCAAGACTAAGGTCACAGATGCTACCCTATGTTATTATATACCAACTACTGAACATTCTCTGGGGGTCAGGGGTGCAACAGCAGGGTTTGTTATAGCTGTGCAGAGTTGACGGGTGTTGGTTCTGATTGGAGGGCAGGCTGTGGTGATATTCTGATGGGAATGCAGTCCATCTTGCAGTTGTCAGGGAACTCTGGTGGGGTTGTGTAGGTTGTGGGGGTGGTTGGTCAATGTGCATCTGAGTCAGGAGAAGTGTTGGAGGGGCTTGGGGGCCTTGTAAGCAAGAAGAGGAGCTGAGGAGGCCCACAGGGGATGTGTTGGAGTTTGCCAGGAAAACATTGGAGTTTGCTGAGGAAGCATTGGAGTTAGCTGGGGCAGGCACCATGGGTCAACAAAGGTTGGGGTGGGTTGGGGGAGCATTGGGGAGTACTCCAGGGAGGTCCAGAGGTATGGGAGCAGGTCATGACAGTATAAGCTGGCTTGACAAAAATATGCACTTGTAGATAAATAGTGAAGCCTTGAGCAAAAGTAAATGGCACATTTTTGGCTAAACCAACTGATGAATTCACTTGACTGTTGGCACTCTCTATCTTTAAGCATATGTCTGGATCCCAAGTCAATCCTAAACAAAGTGCCTCATCTAGTGCCATACAGACTATCTGAGAACCACTATCTAGAATTGTCTCCACCTGCCCCCTCTGATCTACAATGGGGTTCTAGGATCTCAACACTTGCAAATCTCTAGCCACATACACCACTACTGGCTTTTCTCCTGGAGGATATTTTCCAAGTAAGTGGCTACACAATCCTGATGCACTACTGCACTAGTAGGCAAATCATCCTGTGTCCCATCTGCAATGAAATAGGTTGCCATTGGTAGGTCATTGACATCTACTTTGTCAGGTAGTTTCTTCTCCCTTACAGTCTGCTGTTGAACTGTTGCCCTTGAGATATTGGGATCCTTAGACTGAGTCCCTGATTTGAGAGTCAATTTTTGTATCATTGCTTCTCTTAATCCAGGAGCCACATCTAACAGTTCTCCAGTACTGAAAGGTACAATAGCCTCCCAGAGCTTATCAATGGTCCTATCCCACTCCCTCCTTCTTGTTCCTGTTAAAGAACTTTTAACAGTGTCCTGCACTGGCAAGTCTGGTCCCTCATTGAGGGCTGAAACCTTCTCAAAAGGTAGGTCCAGTTTTGGTGCAATTCTAGGTGGAATCACCAGAGTTAGCTTTTCTTTCTAGGGTTTTTCAGAGGTTCTCTCTGGCAATGAGGATACTCCTGGTTGAGATGCCTCTTTCCTAATTGCCTTCATTGAGTTATTTAAAAATCCTTAGAGGAAGATTTCTGTCTTTCAGGACTAGCTGTGTTCCTTGTGTTAACCATCTCAGCCATTTTATTGAAATCTTTCTTCAAGTCCCTGCAAGCTGTCTGACTCCTTATATCAAGTGCATTCTAGCATGTCATCCCTTGTGTCTCTAGCAGAGTTTACATAGGTAGAGTAAGTGACTGTTTCTGGAGGGTCATCTTCTAGCCATTCAAAATACATGCTCACTTGCTTATCATGTACTTGCACTAGTCTAGCATGAGGAGATATACCAGCAAGATCCCTAGGTAAAGGAGCACCATTAGGTAGTCTGGCTCTCCCTTTCAACAGAATGATCCATCCTTTTTGTACATCTCCCTTGATAACTTCACACCCTGAGATTCTAAGTCCAGTTTACCAACAATAGAAGCAAGTAACACCACTTCTCCCAGAAGTTGGAAATGTAGGAGGCCCTTCTGCCCTTATACCCTGGCTCCCTTTGGCATCCAAGAAGGTTTGCACATGTCCAACTGACCAGCTTGCAATGCTTGCATGGTACTCTGGATGTTCTCCATTTGTTTCCCAATGGTAACCACAGCATCTTGTAGATGAGCCATTTTCTCCTCTACTTCCTCCTCCTTAATGTTCCTCCTACTAGTTTCCATTTTCTCTACTTTCTCCTCTTTAGGGCTCCTTATAGTAGCACCATCTATCAAGGTCCCCACTACTGTCAGCACTTCTGATAGGTCATATTTGTTTTCCTTATGCCTAATTCTAGCAGGGTCTTTGTAGTGGCCATATCTACTAATCAACCTTTCCTCAATTACATCTCCAAAGGCTGGTGTAAAGCATCTCAGGAATTTGTCCACCAGATACCCATTCCCAGTGACATTAGCCAACTTCTTAGCCTCAGCTCTAAATTTCCTTATCAGAGAATGGATCTCTGGTGTCATTCCTACTAAGTCTGGCATGTTCTCTGCAGATTCTGTCCAGATTTGCAACTCTATTTGTGTCATTCACTGCTTCTGGATAGGACTCCTTGATCTCTTTCTCAAAAGCAGACCAAGTATAGTCATCTCTAAGATCCTCTTTTTCCTTTCCTTATCTCCTTGGATCCCAGCATGCTCAAATAGAAAGATCCTCCTTTGTAAAAAGTGACAAACCTCAGAGGGCTCAGTGTGCTTAAACTTAAGTGCATCCCTGCTGTCAGGCAGTAGTAGTTTATATCTGATGTTTTGCTCCATAATTGAGGTAGTAGAAAGTGGTTGAGTAGTAGAGCACAGTTCTTTTTGTATACTTGAAATTGCTCAGTCTGAAGCTTTCTTCTTCTGAGCAAGGTTTCAGGGTCAGACAAAAAGGACTTTGAACTACTACTATTGGTCCTAGTTTCTCTTTTCCTTAATACAACAGAGTTTTTCACCTTAGTTGTAATAACTTTGGGTGTTTTGGGCCAAGACCCAGGTGGTGCAAAAGTAATGTTTCACAATGGTTGGACTTCCTCATGGAAATTCAAAAAGTGAGTTTTATGCAACAAAAGCCCCTTGCAGAGGGCTCCAGATGATGTGAAATCTAAGTTTTGATGCTGTCAATTGATTGAATCAACAGATTAAACTTTGTTTTCATATGCACTTTGGAGGCTTAGTTACATGTAAGCTCACATAGACATAACAACAGTAGGTACAATTCAAATGGTTTATTTGTAAGCTTGAGACAGTCTCATGCTTTTGAAAGGGCTCAAATAATATTATTAATAAAACCCAAAACAACTACAAACTTGTAAGCCTAAGAGAACTGCTCTCTGGAGTTTCTCCAAGCCATGGTATGTTGTTGCCTGCCCTCTTCCCTCCAAATTCCTTCCCTTTTTATAGCCCACTGCTGGCACACAGACTAGAGTGTTTTTTGTGCATGCCCATGGTCTGTACTGCATGGTTTTTCTTGGCTTTGCATCCTCATTGGACAGCTAGGCTAATATGGCATGCTTGATTAGCATTACTTGGCTTTCATGAGCTCTGCATCCTTCTGTCAGTCTTCCCCCTTTTCCAAACTTTCTCTAGCAGTCTGCATGTAGTTTGTTATAGTGGCTGACTTGGGTTTGGATGGCCTGGTATAGGGAACAGTGTGTTATTGAGGTGTAGGAGCAGTATTGTTGCAATAGGCACCCATGGCTGTCCTTGCTGCTAGTTAGATTTCTAGCTGGGGTGCTAAGCACAGCCATTGATTGGCCATCAATGCATGCAGGCTTAGTTCTCTTGATGTCAGAGCTACTGTCCTGCTGGTGTCATTCACAGTGTATTTTTTCTGGGTTCTTTGGTGTTTTCTTATGCTAGGTATGTTCCCTAATGTCTACAGTTTTCAGCTTTTTATATGGTATATATTTGGGCTTCTAGCTTTAAGTATTTTTGTCCTGTCTCAAGTATGAGACAGGCATATTGACACCTGCCATGGACAATGTACTTGCAGCTTCTTGAAGCTAGAGTCATGTGCATGGTATCAATGTGGATTGTTTGGAAGATAGTGGGTGTATACATAGGTTACAGTTGGGGCTCTGTATATAACTGTCTTCTGACATATCTGACAGTTATAACAAGCTCTGACATACCACCAAACATCTCCATCAACTCCTAGCCACCAAAATTGTTTTTGTATCAACATTTTAGTTGTATAAGTCCCTCTATGCCTCAAGGCATCATGGGCTAATTTAAGCGTGAACATTTGTCTATTAATACTGACTACTAGCTTATGGCTGGCCTTATGATTGCACTTGTACAGTCTCCTCTTTGAATCAAAGAAGAACTGTCTTGCAAACCTCTTGAACTTGTCTGGGTTTCAACCCTGCAAACCCTTAGGTTCTTTACATGGGTCTTGTAGCCAACTTTGTACAATTGGTAGCAAGTCATCTCACTGCTCACTCTCACCTCCTTTCTATGCTCTAGGTAGGCTTGTAAGTCTGATTCTTCATTCTTCTCAGTATCTTCTATAGGTAACAGAAGCTGAGAGAGGGATAGTACTGTAAGAGGATCCATCTCTAGATGACTGCTTTTGACTTAAAACTTCCCTTCTAAGTTCCACTTCTTGAGACCTTGCTCTACTGAGTTCTTGTTCAAAGTCTGACACCTTAGTAGCTCCTGCATGTAGATAGCCACCTCTAGTTGATCTGCAAACTCCTCAAGTACTAAGGGTTCCCAATCCTCCAGCTGGATATTCAAAGTGCATAATCTTTGAGTTGTCCATCAACTCTGGATTAATAGGTGGGTACTCCTCATCTTCTGGCTGCTTGGGTCTTCTGGACAGGCCACCAACACTGAATGCTTTTCCTGTTGATGCCTCAAAGTAAAATGGTAGAGTAGTACATCCTCAATCCATCTCATAATAGTTTACTCTAGGATTGCTTAGCATTCCTTTCAAATACTTGGCATCTGTCTCTACTACAAGCTTCTTACACCCTACTTATTGGCCTGCAAGGCCCTCATCAAGCCATAGAATTCTCTCTTCATTCAGAGAGACCTTTCAGTTACTTCAACTAATTGAAACAATTGACACAATTGCCTTGACTCCTCAAAGCAATTGAAAAGGGGGCTCCCAGACCAGAACCAGAGACTTGTTCTGCCATAAGAGCAACCTCTGGAGGCTGTGGCCAAGTCACACAACTGGCAGAGGGAGATCCAAAGCCTATTCAGTACTGTACAGGGCCTACAGACATAATTACTCACCTGGCAGAGGGAAATCCAAAGAGAACAAGTCTAAGGGACTTGCTTGGCCAGGTATGATGCTACAGTACAATAGAAAAAAATTTCAGCCCTAACCCAAGGTGAAAACTCCAAAAATCACCACAACTCCAGAGATTGGACCAAGAATGGGAGTTCATTGTAAAAGGCCTTGATCTCCAGACTCATGGAATGTGACCATGTACAAATATAATCAAAGGATAGTGTTGGTCAAAAGTCTATGTCACCAGAAGATGGGATGATGGAGATGAGAAGCAGGCCTGAAATAAAGGAAACAATCAGGGGTTCTGATATGAGCATAATCTCAGTAGTCTCCTAATACCAGCCCCATCTTTATGGAGACATGGTTGATAACTACCACCAGGAGATAGGTGTCACAGCCCATCTCTGGACCTCCAGACCTTCCCCCAATACACCCCAAATGCCCAGACTACCTGCCAGCACTCCCTCAACTCACCCTGACCCTTGTCCACCCACAGCACCCACCCTGGCTAACTCTGATGCTCCCCCAGCAAACCCCATCACTTTCCCATTCCCTTCTAAGCCCCCAGCCATCTCTGATACTTCCCAGAAACTCCAGCACATGCTGTAGACCCCCACCAATGTGTCACCATGGCCTGCCCAACCACCCCAGAACATTCCATCAATTACAGTGTGGTCTGCACTCCCATCAGTTCCCTTAGTTCCTATCAGTATGTCACTGGGGCCCTTCAACTGATCAGAACCAACATCTGTTGATCTACCACAGCTCTAGTGAGCCCTGCTGCCAGACCCACTATCCCCAGAGGAGCTTTAGTAGTCAGTGTATAAGTCATAGAGTAATATCTGCTATAGTAGTCTTGATATTGCTGATATTCTTCTGTTACATTTATGATTGTTATGTTTCCTGGCTTTGTCTCTATTTCTGTCTCTAGTCTCACATCTCATTCAATCTATTTCATTCTCAACTCCATCTTGTCTCATCTGCTTCAGTTTTCTTTATTGTTGCCTGGATTCCTTCCAACTCTAACTCTGTTACAATCTCCATTCATATACTTACAGCTTGTACATTCATAACTAATTCCAGACCTTGCCCTATGCTTGGCCCCAGAACCCATCAACATTAATTGATCTCCCATCAACCCCTGGTCCTGCTCCCATCACTTGTGTGGCCTTCACATGCCCCCCACACCCAATACTTGCCTCCAGACTTGTACCTGACACACTCCTAAGCCTGACCCTTCACATACCTTGTTTTAGATTTTCCTGGACCAATTCAGACTTGCTCAGACACTTTTCCAAACCTCCCCTTGCAAGTATCTGGTGTCCAAACCTCTCTGTAGCACTAGGTTTTAAATGCAGGACATTGCATCTACCTAATAAGGACTTGCCCAATTAAGCTGAGCCCTTGCAGTCAGTGGAACCTGACATGATATCAAGCCTCCACCTTACCCCATTCTCAATGTCTGCATTTAACCCAGCATACACTCCCACCAGCTACCCAACTAATATCTATGGTCAACTAGTACCTGAAAACTACTATGCCCCATTCTATCCAGGCCCACCTGCAGATCACTATGCTATCTGTCACTGGACCCTGGATCAAAACCCAGCATTGATAAGACACACTTGTCACTGAGCACTGTTTTTGGCATTTTTGAGTGGACAGCAGCTAATTATATTGTATATGAGCTGGCACAAGTCACAACACTTATCATGTGAGGTCTAGCCCCAAGGTCTGGAACAATGTTGCCTTTGAACAGGGTTTTAGCAACCACAAGGTTTATGAATCACAAGCTGCATCATGTGGAGTCTGGAGTTTGGATCTAGAACAATAAGGCTGAGACCTTTCATAGCAACAATTGCCAGCAATATTACCTGGCAACAACATGGCCTCCTCTCTCAAAAGGGATATATTGAAAGCCATGTGATTACTTATCATTTTTCTTGTCAGGCTTACTAACATACTTGAACAGTGTTTACACCTCTGGTATTGACATTGGAAATGCTCTCTTCTTGTGATTGGCAATTTTTATGCATTATATTGGCATTGCATATATATACTTGGTTACCAGACTGACATCTGGTATGTATCATAAACATGTTGGCAGATGCCATTGCTGGCAGCAACTAACATTGCTTTTCTTATACTATATTAACAAACAGTATAAATACTGCCTGTATGTAGAGACCAAAAAATAGAGACCAGAGTATTGTTCCCTCACTAGCTCTCTGCTTACCAGCTTCAGATCTCTTATTGCTCTTTCTCTCTTCATTTCCAACAACTTAGCAATAGTCTTGATGACCTTGACCTCAACTTTATGTGAGTGCTGACTACAGGTACCCTTAGTGTTATTTTGACTTAGCAACTATAGCTAGCAACTAGTTTGTATTTGTCCTTCAGTCTTTGTTGATCTCTCTTATTCCTTGTTCGCCCACTTCCTTCCTATTGCTTAGTGCTCCATTTATTAGCAACTCTTTCACCTTTGTTCCTTTCTCCTTCTTCTATCCAGCAATCTTTTATTACCATCTAGCAACTTAGGCTAGTGATAGCAACAAATTTCACTTCATATTCACTCCACACTTATTAGCTCTCACTTTCTGGGACATTTACTGACTTGTCCCTCATTCACTTCCTATTTCCAGCTACCCCATCTAGTTGCTAGTGTCTAGGTCTTCCTTTTGGTTTCCTGTGCAGCAGCTAGGAGGCATAGGAGCACATCAGTGTTCTATTCCCCTTCTATCAGTCAAGGGATACTCCTGGGCTGGCACCACCCCTCAATGTATCCTGCTGATGGGACCTACCCCTCATGGACTATGGAGGATTATGTCATGACCCAATCATTTTTCCCAAATCTCCTTCTTAGCAACCTCTATTTAGTCCAGACATGTTTCAGATGGCCTCCATATTTCAGATAACTTCCATGTCCCAGATTACTTCCCTGTCTTGGACTGCACCCACTGTCTCTAATCATATCCTTGACCACATCTACTGTTTCTGGTCACATCTCTGATCACACCCACTGTCTTTGATTATATTCTTGATCACACCCACTGTCTCTGATTACATCCCTGATCACATCCACTGACTCTGATCATATCCACTATTCCTGATCACACCCAGTATCTGTTTGAGACCTTCCCTATCTTAAACATTTCTGCTCTTAGCCTCTCCCTATCTTAGACCTGTCTGAGACTATGTCTTGGCTTCCCCTTTAGGTAGTAGCCTACTTGTATATAAGCTCTCCTACTCTGTAACTACCATTCCAGCCTTGACATTACCTGATATCTTGTTTGTATTCTGTTGTTGTCTGATCTTCTCTCAATCTATTACTCTCTCTCATTTTTTAGTTTTTTAGTTTCTTTCTCTATTTATATGCTTGCTGTTGGCATCACCTCCCCAAGATGGTTTTAGTTCCTGTAAGAGTCCCCCTTCAGGAATATGGTCCTAACAGATTATCTGGGATGCTGACAGCCATATAAGCACTCCCAGCTCCACCCAATCCAGCCTACCTTTTCCTGACACACTATCATGCCTACTCAAACCCCACCACACCTCCAGTCCCTCCAGAACAGTTCAACAACTACTCCTCTCAGCCCCAACCTTCTGCACAAGCCCCACCCTCTCCAAGACAGCAACAGGTCAAAGCCTATGTCCAGCAGTGCAACAAAGTCCTCTGCTCACTCCACCTGTCCCCCATGGAATTTGCAAGACACACTCATGCTCTTCTCATTAACCTTGAGTACCACAACACACCTGGAACTCCAGAGGTCTGGGCAGACTGTCTTCTCAACTTCCATGAATATTACCAGCAGGGTACCCTCCCCAAAACTATACAAGGTACTCTAAAGATTGGCACCAACCTCCAGGACAAACTCCACACCCTGGTCAAAGAGATTCACACTAGCTTGAACCTCTACCAATTTGAGGACTCCTTGGACTTGGCCTAATTCTTTCACATACAACAAGAACCCACCAGAGCACAAACTGAAGCTCTGGCCCCCCTTCCCCATCAGCAGGAGGAGCTAAATGCTGTGTTGGACATCCTGAGGTCCCTCAACCCTACTGGAGGGCTCTTCAACCAACCTGCCACTCACACTCTGGCCCTCTTCACTTGCCCCAGAGCAAACTTCATCCTCAGCACCTTCTACATCTGGGACTAGCCCTCTGAGCCCAAGTCCCACACTCAGAAAGTACTCTAGCCCCTCCCTGCTCATGATGACCTCATTTCCAACCATACCCTCTCTTATATCAACAAGCTCAAGAACTTTGGTAGGGAACCTGCTCTTCACAATGGCACCCCAGGACCTCTCTGGAACAGACCTCCTCACTTTGACTTCCATGCCTCTTATAGCAATGCCTCTCTGAATGCACCCCCACCCTGCTAGAATGACCCAGCTCCTCCATACTAGCCCACAGGCCCTGGAGCACCTTGACCTTTTTTCTCAAATAATCTCCCTTGACCTTTGCCAATCCCCTGATCCAATTGACATTGATACACCAACAACAACTTTGGTCCATCAACCTTTGGAGGACCCTCTCCCTCTTGCTGGGCCCCAAAGCCTTCTCTGGGCAATGCTAGCCAACCCCCAGATGGTGGACCTTCCAATAATGGACCTCTAGGTGGATGGGGCCTGGTTATGGACAACTTTCTCCCTCAGTGCAGAGGCAGGAACAATTACTATTACTACTACAATGGTAAACCCCTGCCTTGAACTCAAAATAACCAGAATAACATGCACAATGCATTGGCCTGGGAAGCAAAGCTTAACATCCAGAAGCTTGAACTCTTCAACTAGTTGCAACCCCTAGAAGTGGAGAATTTCCTAACACAGTGTCTTACCATGTTCCAAGCTAAGCCTATCACTTTTCAACTTGAGAGCTCATAAGTGGCCTTTGCCACCTCATATCTACAGGGCATTGCCTTTGACCACTATATAGTGCTGCTCTAATTCAACCCCAACACTCCTGTGCTCTCCAACTGGCTTGCTTTCACTCAGGAATTCTCCAGTAAGTTCGGTGTATTTGACACTGTAGCAGAAGCAGAGGAAAACCTTTTCAACCTCTGGATGCATGACAACAAATGCTTCACAACCTTTATTATTCAGTTCAAGCAAGAAGCCTACAAAACAGGTTGGAATTACAATGCCCTCCAGTTCACCCTCCACTATGCTCTTTTTCAATATATCAAGAATGTTTTCCACCTTGTGCCCAAGCAAACCATGTACAATAGTTACAAGGCACTCATTACACAGGATGAAAAATGCTATTGGAAAGACTGGAGCAAAAATACAGCCCCCCAAACCACCTAGAACACTTCTGGCAATACCAACTAGCAACCTGGAGCATCCAACAACAACTGACCATTGTTTCCTGCAGCCTCCACCAACTCCATGCCCTGTTTCCCCCCAGGACAAGCACTCTCCGGTGCCAATCAGCCCCTGGAACCCTGTCCACCTGCCCAACTCAATGCTGCCAACCTTCACAAGGCCCAGAACCCTTGGATGTCAATTCCAACAATTTTCAGGATCCCAATGATGCTATGGACCCTGCTGAAGACTAGGAGGCCCTATGCACAAACAAAATACAAAACAGGCCCTGGATTGATATACTGGAGGAAACTCAGGAGAAGTAACAGAAGAAGAGTGTCATGACCCACTCCCCAGACCCCTGACATTGTTCCCAGCCTCCTCGTTCCCCCAGAGTCCTTTCCAATGCCCCACCAAACTCCCCCAACCCTTGTTCACCCTCCATGCCCACTCTGGGTAACTCTGATGCTTCTCTGGCAAACTCTGTAGCTTCTCTGGCAAACTCTGACACTTCTCTGGCAAACTCCGATGCTTCTCTGGCAAACTCTGACAATCCCCTGGCCAACTCCGACACCTTCTCTGCAGTCATTGACACTTCTCCTGAGTCCCTGGAACCCTCCCCTGCTGCTCCTGACTCTGTTATATGCCTCCAACCCCCTACCCTGTTTCTCTGACCTGCTCCAGAGCATCACAATGACTCTAGAGTGGCCCACATCCCTAGCTGATCCCATCAGAGTATTGCTATGGCCTACCCCTTGATCATACCAAACACCTGTCAACTCCATGCAGCTCTGTCAAGCCCTGCTGCCAGACCCACTGTCCTCCAGAGCTATCCAGTAGTCAGTATATAAGTTGTAGAGTAGCTCCTTGTACTCTAGTCTTGATATTGCATTAACTGGTTACTTGTGTCTCATGTTTCTTTCTGTCTCTGTTTCTATTTTTAGGCTTGAATCTATTCTTTTCTCTGTCTCATTTTGCCTCATCTCTGTCTTGTCTTGATTGTCTCTATTTCCTTTGTTTCTCTAGGTTCTTTCCATCTCTGACATCAGTATGAACTCTGTGCCCATGCTACAAACCCCAAACATTCCTATGACAACTCTGGACCTTGCTCTTCACTCAGCCCTGGAACCCATCAAGTCTTAATTGATCCCCTGTCAAACTCTGGCTCCACCCCCATCACTAACAAAGCCTCTGCTTGCCCTGCAGTCTATTTGCACACCTATGAACTTGTTCCTGATACTGCCCAAGCCCAATGTCTAATATACTTGGTCTTAGACTTCTCCAGACCACTCTGGACTTGCTCAGACTGCTCCCCTTAGGTTCCCCTTGCAAGTCCCTTCACTCCATGCCAACCCCAGGGTGCTAGGTTATAAGCACAGGACATTGTGTCTGCCTAGTAAGGACTTGCCCAGTGTAGCTGAGCCCCTGTAGTCAGTGGAACCTGACAGAGAGTGCATGTATTTTATGTAGTGAGCAGGGACATTTCATTGGTAGTTGCCCTAAATGCCAGGTGATGGGATGCACCATATGGACTATTGATGACAAAGACTGTGACTACCAGTTTATGATAAAATGAGTCAGCAGTTTAGGTCTTAAAGATGCACTAAATTATGGATCAGACATTGACATCTTCTCTGCCCTGGCTGCATTCCTCCATGCAATGAAACCTCTCTCCAGACACCCTCCTAGCACTCCTCCCATTGCACTCCTTCCACACCTTCTCCTATGCACTACCCTCCCCTTCTTTGCCAGCCCCATCTCCACTCTAGTCAACAGTAGCACCACCAACAACTTCATTGACAAATCTCTGGCAGCCCTTGCTCCATAACAACTCCAGTGCCTACTCACTCCCATCTACCTCAAACTCTTTGATAGCAATCCTACCTCTACTGGAGATATCATTCATTGTGTGGAAATGACCATGACCTTTGCCAACAGATATTGACAGTCACCAAACTACACACCTCCACTCCCCTTGTTCTTGGCTTCTCCTAGCTTCACACCACCAACTCTCACATTGACTAACCCAGCCTCACCATTCACCTCAACCAGGATAGCCCAACTGACTCAGGACTAGTCCTCTTCAACATTTCACCCCATTCTGAGGGCCTCAAAAACACTACTAACATTTCCTGAGCCCTCCTACAGCTCCATTTAAAGTCTGCACAATCATTCATCATTAATGTCTGACTCAACAACTCTCCAACAGTCCTCCCCACCCTTATTGACAGCAGAGCCTCTGGCATCTTTGTTAGTAAACAACTCAACCTTCTCCACAACACCCTTGACAAGCTCCTCAAGCTCCAGCTCTTTGATAGTAGCCCCACCTCAACTGGAATCACTCTATACCACAACAGCATTCTCATCCTCAACAAGATTTAAGATTCCAGGCTTGGCTCATTGTCACCCAGCTTCCAGAGTCAACTCTAATTGTGCTTGGACTCTCCCAGTTGCAGGATGTCAACCCAAACATTGACTGGAAGGACCTCACCATGTGGTTTCCAGGCCCTGAAGCAAGTCTAGCAGCTTGACATCCCCAACCTCAACTCCAGCAACTCTGGAGCAATCCAAACCTCTACAACCCTCAAGGACAACCAAGAAAGGGAGGAAAGTGCACCTCTGCTCTGGTCTTCCTTGAACAACCCCCAACAGCTTCCCCCCAATATCTCCAGAATTAATATAAAGGCCCACAGTACCCAGGCCAACATTGCTAGACCATTCTGGACAACTCCACCACAACTTTGGACCCCACCAGCACTGCTCCAACACTCACCCCCCTTTATCCAGAAACCTTGACATCAAAATTATTGGTGCTGTCCCCTTTGCACATATTTTACAAGACAGAACCCCCGCCTACCAGCTTTCAAATCACTCCAGCTCTACCAGAAGAACATCTATGCACATAAGCTGTGCAAACTATAACAGAAATATGACAGCTGCATAATTCTGACCAAACTGGTTGAGTCAAGAAAAGGAGACAAAGGTTGATTTTAAATTGAGGTTGACTTGTCAGAATGAAGTTTTTATCTTCTAAGTACAATGTCAGGGTTAGATAAAGGAGATACTGCACCCTTGCTAGTAGCACAAGTTTCCCTTTTTCTTGTGTGAAAAGAGTCTTGAACTTGCACCTGTGGTTTGACAACCTTAGGTGTGCTGGCCAAGACCCAGGCAGAGCAAAACTAATGTTTCTTAAGTTGGACTCCTCAAAGAGATCCAAGAAGTTTTGTGTAAAGAAGCCCCTTGTGGTGGGCTCTAGATGGTGCAAAATTGAGAATTTGGCTTTGTTTCAAACTTGGCACAAACTCCATTTCACAAAAGTGTTTGGGACTTAGTTACACTCAGCCTCACAAAGTGAACATTGATAAGATCATATTCTTGCTAAGCACTAATTTCTGTTATTTCCTATGTTTTTAGCAACTTCCTGATTTTCTGGTTTCTATGCAATGGAATAGTCACATGACTTCATCATGTGTGGCCTAGACTCTCAGCCCATCAGACAACTTTCCTTTTATAATGACTAACAACCTCTAGCAACCCCCTAGCAAAGTGGCCAATCAGGTACTCTTTTCTTGGTATTATTGGCATGGCTTTCCTGCCTTTGTGACCTTGCCAGCCTCAAAGGCTCTATTTATCTTGTTGAAGATTTTGTCAGCTGTCTTTGTAAGTGACTTGGATGGGAACACTTTGTAGTAAGCACTTTCTGCAGCAAGTAGACTTGCTGAACTGGTACAGCACTACCATGTTGGTCCTTCAGGTATGACCATAACTGTACCAGGTCCCACTCCTCCACACATAACTTCTGCTCCAACTTCAATAGTACACATTTGATGAAAGAACATGCCAGTCAGTTATTCCTGGTCAATGCCTAGTGTCTACATGGTTCATAAGTTGGATGCAGAGAAGCAGTTGGTTCAAGACATAATTCCATAGCTGAACCAGAAATAATTCCAGATTGATAACTGTACAGCCATTCCTTCCACTTGCTATCATCTTTTTCAAGGATGTTGCTCATCTAGCTTACAGTTACCTTTCCAATGATTAAAATCAGAGGGTTTGCGGAGTTATCAATCTTTGGCATTTCCACAATGATGTCAGGGACAATGGTACTCACCATGGATATGACAGGCAGAGCAGAGGGTTTAAATTCTTTAGAAATAGTCATCATGTACTCAATGTCACAGTAGAGATGTGTAAAAAAACAAAGAGATTGTATGTGAGCCACATGTAGATTAGAATCAATATCCAAGCAGCTAGTCTGATAGATAAGCCCAAAAAAAACTTCAGACTTGCAATGCAAAGCAATAGATTCCCATAATGTGTTGGAATCTGAAATATGATGGAATCTGAAATATGATGGACCCAGATAAAAACAGACTTGTAGACTTATATCCTGAGTCTGTATAATAGAAGTGACTATGTTCTGTACCTAGATAAAAACAGACCCATAAGTTTATATCTATGGTACAGTAAGTAAAGGTTTGTAATATGGTAAGTGTTTAGGCTCACCCTCAGTCTATATAGTAGAAGTGACTGAGGGTGGCTGAGTCCATGTCCATCATATATACATCCTCTGATTTCATTATCTGAACATGACAATGTAATATGATATATGTGATGTGAAAGAATTAGGCACACTTTATGGTGGCATACGCAATATACCTCAACATTTAATCTCCATATCAAACAAAAGCTCCTTGAAAGATATCATAATTTCTTTATTTAATTTTTATGATCATAACACAAATCACTGAAATACCCATTGTAAATCAATGCAGGATAATTCTTTTATGGCTTCATCAGTATTACAAAAAGAGAATTTTGAGTTTAATTTAATCACTCTGATCATATTCTTGAATCCTTTTGGCTCAACATATTGTTACCTGCACCCCAGTGTAAGACCCTCATGAATTGTCAAAATAACGCTTGGACACGTGACGTAGGCTGTCTTATGAGTGGCCCTTCCAAATTTGGACGTGTTCTCGGTCACGTGATAACATTTTTAGGAAGAAACAATAAAAAGTCCGGTTTACTTCCTCTGTCCATTATCACCCTCTCCGATCTCGCCATGGCTACCCAAGCTGTACCTCACCTTATGACTCTTGCGGACCTTAGCGTTCCCCAAATTCGACGTCTTATAGACCGTTCTCATCATCTCAAGCGAACCTCCCTTCCATGGTTAGAACCACAAGGCTCACTACCATTCAAAAAGCAGTCGAAACTGCGTTTACCTTCGCAATCCTTGTTCAACAAGACTATTGCTTTACTCTTCTCCAAACGGAGTACCCGCACTCGACTTGCAGCAGAGACTGGAGCTATGCTACTAGGCGGACGAGCATTGTTTCTTGGTAAAGAGGACATTCAGCTAGGCGTCAACGAGAACGTCAGAGATTCTGCTCGCGTAATTGGTGGGATGTGCCAAGGAATTTTTGCTCGTGTCGGAGAACACAAGGAAATCGAGGTACGGCCACGCGACTTCTCTGGACGGAACTAACGCTTCGAACTCCTAGGAACTGGCACAACACTCCCCGGTACCCGTCCTAAATGCCCTATCTTCTCTCTGGCATCCAACTCAGATCCTCGCTGACCTCCTGACGCTCCACGAGAACGCTCATCTCTTCGTCTTACCCGATCCAAACACTCCTGCAGACGCTCGGAAGCCTGTACCAAAAGGCCGAGTCGAAAAGTTGTCTGAGCTGCGGCCACTTACCGTCGCATATGTAGGCGATTCCGCTAACGTACTGCATGACATGCTCGTCACGTACCCACGATTGGGACATACACTCCGCGTCGCGAGTCCGGCACAGTACCGTGCGCCGCCTCAGGTTTGGGACCGTGTC
This sequence comes from Termitomyces sp. T153, assembly GCA_018296165.2. Classification (NCBI taxonomy): domain Eukaryota; kingdom Fungi; phylum Basidiomycota; class Agaricomycetes; order Agaricales; family Lyophyllaceae; genus Termitomyces; species Termitomyces sp. T153. The sequence goes on along the minus strand of JACKQL020000198.1, from coordinate 32,233 downwards.
GTTGAACTCGGATGTGACAAGAGAATCTGGTGGGGTGCTGACCCTAAAGAAGCCGTGAACGGCGCCGATGTTGTGGTCACGGACACTTGGTATGACCTAGGCAACCTAGGAATAGATTCGGGCTAACCTTCGGTAGGATCTCAATGGGTCAAGAGGCCGAGAAAACTGAGCGGCTCAAGGCTTTTGAAGGGTATCAGGTAACGGAAGAGCTATGCAAATTGGGAGGTGCCAACCCAGACTGGAAATTCCTGCACTGCTTGCCCCGAAAACCCGATGAGGTCGATGACGAAGTGTTTTACGGCCCACGGTCCCTTGTCTTCTATGAGGCAGATAACCGAAAGTGGACGATTATGGCTGCTTTCGAGTATGTCACTGTCTACCTGCTTTAGCGACTCTTTTACTGAATCATAATTATAGTCTGCTCTTCGGCAGATGGAATATTTCTGCAGACTACAACGTGCCCCTCAATTCTGTCGAGGGTTCTTGAAATTCGAGGAAAACCCTTTTGACTAGACTCTGAATCTACAAATCATTGAAATAGTTTTTTTGCGATCAATTGACTCGATGTCACGTTAGGTTTCGGGGAAACAACCGTCAGTTGTGCTATGCAAGGCTTTTTTGCGAATTGGACATTGCATAAGGTTCATTTGACACGGACTCTTTGCACTCTTTGCAAGTCAACTCCTTACTAGATTCCCCGAGGATTGAGATGTAGGCCTATGTCTCTCTAGGTGATGAATTGCGAGTAGGTTCTAATTAGCTGGCCGACGGTGGCGTTTCTTCCTCAACCGTAGGAGTAGAATTGCTGTGGAGCATGTGTATTCTAAAGAGTACTTTACATTAGTGCTGTACCCGCGAGTTCCGCTGTTAAAAGCTCGGGCGGGGTAGTGAGTTAACCGATTGAGGGAAAAGCTCGTTTGCACAAAAGTTTTTTGAAAACGCATGTGATTCCTGGAGGATGCGGATAATGTACGATAGGCATGACTGCGTTCGTGTGTTTCCTGGATTAGGTATCCGCTTCAGTTCCTTGAGGACAATTACGGATAACTCCTGACTTGCGGACAAGGAATCCACCCAGGCCTTTATATAACTTCCAATCAGACTCCGAATATACTCCATAAATCTTGTATAGCGTATAATGAAATGACGACGTTAGCTTAAATTCATGTCCTTCTGAGAGTTCAGTCTTTGGAAGTGGCAATACGTGGCTTATCTGACCAAGTTGGCCAATTCCTGAGCCTTCTACTCAGATTTTACAGATTCCATGCGATGCAGAAGAAACGTCTGAGTCGAGACTATGATGGATTTCACTTCACCCGCGAACTGTGGCGCTTCTTCCGCAAGAGAGCCTCTCAGAGCATGTGAAATCCCAATGAGAAACCGTTCCGAAAAGCGAGCAGTTTCAAGAAATGTATAAAATGGTAGGGTCGGAGCATTGGATCCCCAGGACAGAACATTATTTTAATTGTATGTTGCTCGTTCAACAAGTTCATCCTCTCAGTTGTTGACTCTTTTACATCTAAGCTTCTTGACGAATCTCATCCTATAGTTCAGAAATCCAACTCTCACCGTACCTAGCGTACATTGTCATTGATGTGTTTACTTCAACTTGTAACTACTGTCTTATTAACAGAGTGGCGTCTTTACATGATCAAGTCTACTCTTGCCAATTTCGTTGCACCCTGATCATTGCTGCAGACAATGTCAATTCTTTGCCACATGTTAGTGTTAGTGTTAGCTGATCATCTGCTCCCATGATGATCAGCTTGTCTGCACCAAAGGAAAGCCAAAGTCACATGCCATGCTTTGTAATCTATTGTTGCAGCAACTGGTAATCATCATTGTGTTGATATTGCATGTGAACTATGCTCCTATGATGATCAGCTTGTCCACCGCATGTCAATGTGCACCTGAATGATGTGCAGTGACATTTCAATAAGGTGTTCACTTGCAGTTACTCTGGTAGGGTGTGTCAAATCATTGTCTGACATGCTATTGCAAGATGAACAATGAACAAACATGTTTTTAATTCTCATTCTAAATACATCACAAGTTTTGCTTTCCTTTTGTCTTTTCTACTGATTTTTGAAATGTCTGTTCATTTTTTCATTTCATTTGTTCTATATAATGATGTTCCACTACCCTATTTCCTTTCAGTGCAGCCCTGCCACTGGGATGTGTGGCTTGGCTGCTGACAACATTTTTTTCCTCTCATACCTTTTACTGACCTAGTGTATGAAAATTGTTTTTATTAAGGAGTCATCATTATATTGCTCTCTTCCTAACTAAGTGATCAGCAACCCATTGTATGTAGACCTCGGACCTGCCATGTGCCACAATGGCCCATCCTCAATGGTGAGGAAGGATTATTGAGCCTGCCTTGTTTTTCATGGATTGATATGCTCTTATGTTTCACTCGCTAATTTTTCACACTATTGTTTAGATTATAAATGAAGCAATAAAGCGTGCCAAGGAGATATGAGGACCTGCACCTGATAGCTGGGGTTAGAAGGAAGAGGACAATTTCCTTACGTTTCTCTGGTGCCTCGCTCGCTGTGGGAAGCTTTTTACGGTTGCCGTATGAGTAGGCTGGTCCAAAATCTATAAATTGCCACGGGTCGATTGTCACATTGCATGCCCACATAATTGAGCACAAGACTACAATGATATTTCCATCAATGTTGACAGCCAAGAAATGATCTCGGAGTCGGTATGTTTGCGCCCTCACATTGTGTGGATCCTTGTTAAATCATCCTTCTGTAACGAACTCGGGCAGTACGGTGGTTTGAAACATGACAACGCCCACAAGAGCAGTCGATAATCTGAGTTGATGACTGGTCATCATATAGCTCAATCAGTCTTCGACTGTTCGTTCATCCTTCTCTCTATGACCTTGGATCTTTGTGATATCCTGGTCTTGGGTAGGAGTTGTTATGTATTTGATATTCTTTCAGGGCACCTACTACACATATTCCATCTGGAGGTGAATCAACGTCTGAGAGATCCGCCCTTTGATCAATTTGACCCTATCAACAAGGTTGTCAGCAGGATGCCAGATCCCTCATCAACCATCTGATGCATCTGATGCGTACAACATGTCATATGTGGCCACGACTTCATGATTTCTCGTCGTCGCTAGTTGCCTTCAGTTGCCTTCAAGTTCCAATACGCTGTGCCTGATTCATCCCAGGTACATTTTCTCAAATATCTCAGATCCGCTTTTAATGTTTTGCCAAAATAATCAATCAGTTCTGGCCTAGCATACTTCATAGTTGTACAATTACTTCGCGCGGACTGTGAGTCTCCCTTCTGTTCTTGTCTGAATTATGACCACCAATACTTGTCAGACTTCAATTATCAGGCACTGAATAGCCATCATGCCAGCCTATGACCGTTATTCCCACAATAGACCACTAGCCCTTGATGGTACTATCCATTATCCTTGGAGCACACCCCTCTTGACAGTCCGGAATATCGTCCAAAATTATTACGAAGCAAGACGGTCAAATTACAAGACCAACGATAGTGATGACGAAACCAATAGCGAAGATGAAACCAATAGCGAGGATGACAGAAATATGTGGCATCTTATCAGCATCGAACATCTACAGTATGACATAGATGTCAGGAGAGCATCCACACGGTCTTACTCTAAGGAAAAAGGCTTTGATTATTCGAGAGAAGTGGAAGTTGAAGACATCAAGATGTGGAGTAAGATGAGATCAGATGAGAAAGGATTATTGAGCCTGCCTCGTTTTTCATGGGTTGGTATGGTCTCGTATTTCACTTGCCAAGTTTCTCTCACATTATTGTTTAGAGTATAAATGAAGCGATAAAGCGTCGCAAGGTGATACGAAGACCTGCACCTAATGACCGTGGTTGGAAGGAAGAGGACAGAATACTTGCGTTTCTCTGGTGCCTCGTTTGCTGTGGAGAGCTTTTTACGGTTGCTATATGACATACGATAGGCTTGTCCAAAAATCATCTTGTATCAATGACCACAGTTTAATCGTCATACATAGTAAATGTGCATATACAAATTGAGGACAGGCACGGCACTACAAGCAATATTTCCAGGTCAGGCCAGCGATTACAGCTGCGGCCTTGAACGGCGCAACGCGCCCTCACGTAGTGGTTCAATCATTCTTCCGTAACGAACTTTGATTTCGGGCCGTAGGAAGGTCATTTGCAACATCAAAACGCCCACAAAGCAGTCAATGATAGATAGCACCCGTATCTAAGGGAAACCTTTAGGCTGGTCCTCCCCATATCTGCATTTCCTATTCCTTTGACATTGTTGTCCTCGTATCGAACCCTCTTTACCACCTGATTTCACGTAAGGGCCAGGTCACTCTCATCATGCGACATTGAATAATGCCGTTCTAAATTTACCATGACACGTATCCTTTTACTGTTGTTCGCCACATTGTCCCTATCTTCTCTAGTTATAGGGGCCGATGAGATATTCACCCTTTACCGCTGCAGAACTTCCAGCTCTGCGCTAGGAAAGAAAGACAAGGACTTACAGCGGCTCAAGATAAATTTTCTCGGGATTACTCCTGAGCAGCTCAATAATGAGAAAAAGAAAAAAATGGCCACCGTAGTGATATCGAAGGGAATTCGTCCTAAAAGTCCTTATGAGCAAAAGCAGAATCCCCAGTCAGTTTACCGTCACAGTTTCTCTTCCTTTCCTTACTCTTTCACCTTTCAGTGGTCTTTCAACCTTTAGGGACCTTGGCGTTGAGAGGAGTTCCGGGACTACTGCTCATCGAAGGGCAAGTTCATATGGTCGTGAGTGGTATCACATTATATATGATCAGAGTTCATCAACTGTTGACCTAGCATCAAAAGCAATGAGGTCTCGTCTGTGAAAGACGGACAAGGCCGCCCCATCCTTGAGGCGTGCAAAGACTATAAACCACAATATCACGTCACCATTTTTCTGAGAGGAGACGCTGACGATATCGGGAAAGTGTGGGACAACCTGGCTCGTTTGCCTTGGAAAAAAGATGGGCACTCAAGAACCTAGTCCCGGCAGTCCAACCATCGACGACCATGGCAGCGACTCACGCACATTCGACACTTGTAGCTGCGGCTCCGACAGCGACCAACTCCGTGAGTGAACAGACGACATCGGGGACGGGGCACAAGGTGGTTGCAAGTGGAGGGAAAAAGACAAAGAGGCATTTCTCTTGCAGTGGTCGGGAAATTATGTTGACAAGAATCGCAGAGAGAAGAAGGAAAAGCGAGCAGAAGAATGTTTTCTAGGCATCTAGCGTTGGTACATGGTCCGAGTGTATCTGGCGTAGTGGTGTTCGTGCGGCACTGATTGCAATGACATGAACCATTTCAATGTACAGCTCGGAGCGGCCAGGAGAGATTACAGAAAAGATGAGAAGGGAGCAAATTATTCAACGGTTCAAAAGCAAAGTCAGGGATTCGAACGATCAACAAGAGAGGCACGCACGTTATGCAATGCGCAGATTGTGCCAGTAAAATCCAGCCCGCGCCCACAGCGAGTTTGAGAAAATCCCAGATCATGGAAAAGGACAGACAGGACGCATCGATGCTAAGAGCGTATTCATTGCCTTTTCTGGCCAATTCTTGAATCTGACGAAGTGTGTAGATTAACCTGGATCACAAGGGTTTTCTCAGCCGAGCAGGCTATACCATCCATTTATTATGACAACAGCCTGTACTTACAGCATAGTTGTAATATAACCAGTGTTGTAACTACAGTATCACATGAATGGCAATTTTCAGTCAAATATTTTGCCAATTGGGAGAATCAAACCTGTGACCACAATCCCAAAAACAACAATTGATACAACTATCACCAGTTGACCATAGAGCCTTAATTACAATACAAACTTGTTGTGATAAGGGGAGCAAGCTCCCCTTCAAAATATCCCTGGAACCCTAAGCATGTTAACAAAACCTTGACAGAACCTTAACAGAACCTAACCAAACCACTAACTACCTAACTGGAACTCTGACTGAACTCTAACCAGGCTAACCATGTGCTCAAGAGGCAGGCCCCATGGGTACATAGGCCTTAATGTGTTGAGATCATTACTGAGCCTGTTGGTTCAATAGTTGTATTGTGTCTTCCTTCCAATTATGTGCATTAGTAATGAGGTTGTTGGTTCAATTCTCTTTGGTTGATTTCTTTTTGTCTGGTTCAACATTTGATGCTGTTGACAATTATCACATGTGATTGATGTAACAAGCAGTGCTGTAATTACAACTGTGGTTATATCAGGCTTATCCTGTCATGACAGGGGATGTTATATCATCCTGCCAGCATCAGGTGAGCTGAGATGTTAATGAAAATGACTTGATCTGCAGGAGAAATCTCAGAGTTGTAGGAAATGTAAAATCAAGTCCAGTGTCAATAACATAGATAGTAGTACAGTACATGGTGTATCAGTTCTGAAAAGGAACCTGTCAGCATTATATCATGGGAATGTTTGGAAGGTTGTCAAACCTCAGGTATCCAGATGTCATAATCTCCTGCAGAGGGGCTTGCTGAATTGATGGTGAGGGAGAGCAGAGAGGTGATGTGCCTGCTGCTTAAAGTACTGTCAGTTTTCCTCATTGATCAGGACAAAGTTGAGATGGTACCTCTTGCTGAACTTCTTGTTGATGTTGTGGAATGTTGGAGTGAGGTCAGAGCCACTAAGGAAGAGGCATATAGGAGTTGTTTTTCCTGAGAATTTAATTTATAGTTTTGGTGGAGGAGGGTTGATCAAGATTACTCACTGTGCACAGGGGCACCATCCATGATTCAGACTTGGAACTTGGTTATCATCTTGGATTTGCTATATTGATTTGGAGGTGCATCACTTGTTTCATGGCAGATGATGGAGAGTTCCATGTGTTTGATCTTTTTGAGGAGAAAGTAGATCTTGCTGATGATGACATCTTTGAGGTGGTATCTATGATAGATTAGGGAAAGGGTGTGCACAGGTTAGGAAGGGAACACACTTAGATTTGTTGTACTCAAATTCAATGTGTAGACAGTCCTCAATGCTGACTTCCATCTTGATGGCATTGTTGCTATTGGGCAGCATGCAGAAAGAGTGTGTAAGGTTGCACCTGATGCTGGCAGAATGATATAACATCCCCTGTCATGACAGGATAAGCCTAATATAACCACAGTTGTGATTACAGCACTGCTTGTTATATCAATCACATGTGATAATTGTCAACAGCATTGAATGTTGAACTGGACAAAAAGAAATCAACCAAAGAGAATTGAACAAACAACCTGTTGACTGATGGACATAATTGGAAGGAAGACACAATACAACTATTGAACTAACAGGCTCAGTAATGATCTCAACACATTAAGGCCTATGTACCCATGGGGCCTGCCTCTTGAGCACATGGTTAGCCTGGTTAGAGTTCAGTCAGAGTTCCAGTTAGGTAGTTAGTGGTTTGGTTAGGTTCTGTTAAGGTTCTGTCAAGGTTTTGTTAACATGCTTAGGGTTCCAGGGATATTTTGAAGGGGAGCTTGCTCCCCTTATCACAACAAGTTTGTATTGTAATTAAGGCTCTATGGTCAACTGGTGATAGTTGTATCAATTGTTGTTTTTGGGATTGTGGTCACAGGTTTGATTCTCCCAATTGGCAAAATATTTGACTGAAAATTGCCATTCATGTGATACTGTAGTTACAACACTGGTTATATTACAACTATGCTGTAAGTACAGGCTGTTGTCATAATAAATGGATGGTATAGCCTGAAGGTTGTTGTCCAGTGACTCACAACATGACATGAACAAGAACTGAAAACAGAGATATATTGCAATGTATCTATGCCAAGCATGTGAGTACATACCTGAAAACAGAGTGGATAAACTTAGAGACTAGTATACTATGTGGTGCAACTACTGTAGGTAATGATCATGTGTACACATATCATAACACCTCCCTACTTGTAAGGTATATGGAGGGAAAAAAAAGATCCATCCCCCCAGCACCTATTGCCAGTGCCAATCACTCACATTTCCCTCCACATCATTGCTTTCCATGCATCTGTTTGTTTTCCTGGAACTCCTGAATTGCCTCCATTGCATGCAGCATATCATACTCCTTTAGCCACTCATCCTCACTATTGTCATACCCTTTCCACTGCACCAGGAACTCCTTGACCCCACCTTGATCCTTCTCTCCTGTTATATACACTTGATTTTGACCTTGTCACCCATGTCCAGCTGGATGGGGGGAGGTGGCTCCTGGCACTGCCCAAGAATAGTATCTTTGTGAGCTGGAATGAGGCATGAGATGTAGAACACATCATGCATAGACCAAACATCTGGTAATGCCAGTCTGTACATGGTCTTGGAAATCTTCTGTGAAATTCTGAATGGCCTGTAATGCTTGAAGTCCAACTTACAGCTGGGCCTATCAGAGCACAGGTCCACCTGTTCCAGATACACATTATCCTCCTCAATGTAGTCAGGTGTCTCATCCACCCAGGCATCATAGAACCTCTTCATCCTCTCTGCCATAAGCTCCAACAAACCCTTCAGCTCCTCCTAAACCTCCTTAATCTTGTACAGCTGTGTGTCTGCCTTTGGAACTGATTGTGAATTGACAGAGTTGATGGAGAACATGGGGTTATAGGCATATTCTGCATAAAACAGTGACATCCCAATGTATGCATTGACATAGTTATTGAATGCAAACTCCACAAAAGGTGGCCAGTCCATCCAGTGATCCTGATTATAATCCACAAGCACCCTCAGGTACACCTCTAGTTCCTGATTAGCCTGCTCTGTCTGGCTGCCCATCAGGAAATGGTGTGCTGTTGACAGTGCCTGTTGAATCCCTAAATGCTCCCACATCCTTCTCACATACTTTGCCATGAACTGGAGCCCCTGATCTGACACTACCTTCTTCAGTGTCCCATGCAAGCACCACACTCTTTCCATGAACTCATTGCACATTGCTGCCATGTGTCTGTCAAGTGTGCCCTGAGAAAATGGGCCTGCTTTGTATACTTATTGCAAACCACCTGGATTGTGTCACACCCTTGCAATGGAGGCAACAGCCCAATTTAATCTGTTGAGATGTGCTGCCAAGGGCTATCCAGCACTTCAAGAGGCTGCAGTGGATCAAATGGCCTCCAATGCCTAGGTTTGATTTGTTGGCAGGTCTCACAGCCCTTGACATAGCACCACACAAATTCTAACATCTTGAGCCAGTAGTAATTCCATGCAATAAGCACTAGCATGTTGGCCTGCTCTGAGTGCCCTGCTGGAATTGAGTCATGGTACAGCTGCAGCACTTTCTGCTTCACCTCCTTATTGTCAGGCATGTAGATCAACCCCCTAAAGTGCACCACCTCCTCCACCATAGACTCTTTTAGTCATGACCAAATCAATGCTGGCACCTCAGTCAACTCCCACAATGAGGCCAACCTTGGGTCTCCTTGGGACTTGGCCTGACTCTCCTCCAGAATGTCCCCATCCTCCACAATCTCCTGCACTGCTGCCACTTTCTGCACCACCTTAGACTCCCCACATCTGTCCAACATCAACACCACTGCCCTCTTTGCCACTCAATCCTCACCCAACACTTTCTGACCCATATTGTCACATGCCTCCCATGCCACCTCATGGTCCAACCTCCTAAACAAATCAGTGGGGCCTGCACTCAGGCAGCTTGGCCTATGCTGGATCATGAATACAAATCAGTTCAGAAACAGGCTCCAGTGTGCCTGCCATCTGTTTAGGTCCCATGCTGTCATGAAATATTCCAAGTTATGGTGGTCCAAGAACACCTCCACTGGGAATGGGTTCCCCTCCAAATATGGTCTCCATGCCTCAAATGCTTGTAGCACTGACAGAAGCTCCTTATTGTGCACATTGTAGTTTCACTCCACTGGTTGCATTGCCTTAGAGAAGAAGGCCACTGGTTGCCACTTGCCATCCTCTGCCCTCTGTGACAACACTGTCCCCACCACAAAATCAGATGCATCTATCTCCACACAAAAAGCCACCTCCATGCTTGGCATCACCAGCACTTGTGCCCCTGCAAATGCCCTTCTAACTTCTCAAACATTGATTGCTCCTCCACCCCCCACTTCCACAGCACCCCCTTGCCTTTCAGTCTCTCTAGCAGCTGCACAATCCATGCATAATTCTCTACAAACTAACAATAGAAGTTACCAAAACTGGTTCATCTGCCACACATTCTGGGGAGTCAGCCACTCCATAATATCCAAGACCTTGACTAGGTCCTTCCCAATGTGGCCAGGGGATATCTTCAGTTTCAGATAATCAACCTCCATGATCCTGAGCCTGCACTTATTGGGTTTCAAGAACAAATCTGCCCTCTGTAACCTCAGCACTTCACATACATGCTCATCATGCTGTGCCAGTTCCACAGAAAAGATGATAATGTTGTCAAGGTAAAGTACCACATACAGATCCACCAGATTGTGAAAAAGCTCATTAACCATCTGCTGGAAGGCTGCTGATGCATTGTGGAGCACAAATTGCATTACAAGGAACTCAAACTGCTCATAGTGTGTACAGAACAATGTCTTCTACTCATTGCTATCCTGAATCTGCATGTTGTAGTACCCCCAACACATATCCAGCATCATAAACATTTTTGCTGCCTTAAGCCAATTCAGGAGTTTGTTGGTAAGGGAAATTGGGTATGCATTGGGCTTAGTGACTGCATTGAGAGCTTGGAAGTCAACAACCAGGTGCAAGGTACCATCCTTCTTCTTTACAAAGAAGACTGGTGCCCCACAAGGTGTGTTGGATGGTCATATATACCCCTTTGCCAGGTTTTCATTGATAAATCCCCAAAGTGCCCTCAGCTCTGCTAGTGCCAACTTGTAGAGCTTCCCTGGTGAAGGTGCTCTCACTCCCTTGACCCAAACAATGCCCAGGTCATGTTTCCTGTGCTTTAGCAACTGCTCCAAAGCCTTCTTGTTCAAAACATCCAAGAATGCATGTGTTTTCCTGAGGCATTAACTCTACCACCCCCACAGCCACTGGCCCTCTCTCTCTAATCACCTTCTCTGCCAGCACCTGCAACACACTCCCAATTGCTGCTACCCCCCTCACCAACTGTGGCTCCTCCACACTCCAAACTGACTCCATGTCCCACCACTGGTCTAGAAATGCTCCTTCACATACTCTCCTTCTGCATTGGCCTTCCCCAGCTTGCTTTTTAGCTTGAAGCACAGCATGCTATAGTTCATAATTGACTGGGACCTCTGCTGCAGCTGGCCAATGTGCATCAATGCATCCTGCACTGGGTCATGTGTAAGGGTAACCTCTGGAGTGGTGGATCAGAGTCACGCACCTAGCAGAGGGGAATCCAAAGTATATTAGCAGAGTAGACAACAATACAATCAGTAACTAATTACCTAGCAGAGGGGAATCCAAAGAGAACAAGTCTAAGGATCCCCACTGCTCAGCATGGCATATTAGCAGTGGTGAAGGCATAGGAACTACTGTACAGAAGACCAGAGCTACTCCTAACCCTAGGGCAGTGATTGCTGAAGTAATACAGAGAACTCTGGAGCTGTTTTCAAAACCCCAGAGATGTTGAACAAGCTGCAGAGGTGCTGGAACAAGTTACAGAGGTTGCAAATGGAAGTCCCCTGAAATCACCCCCCCTCTAGTATGCAGCGTCTCTATGTGTGAGATAAAAGAAGTGCCTGATTGCTTGGTTTGCTGATGAGATAGGTTAGATTCCTTGTATAGCATGCAGGGTATCTGGATGTCTCCAGTGGGACTTCTTGATGAGTCCAGAGGCATGTATGTTCTCCTGTGGCTCCCAGGAGATATCCTTGATCTCATAGCCTTTCCACTTCACCTTGTACTATAGTCATCTCTGGAATAAACAGCTATCCAGGATTTCCTCCACCTCATATTCCTTGTTGTTGTTGACCACCACGGAGGGTGGCAGAGGTGGCAGATGGCACCCCAGAATAGGGTCCTTAGGAGCTGGAGTTAGTTTGACCATGTTGAACACCAGGTGAAGCTGGTGTATCCCCACAGAGAGCCAGAGTCAATAGGCCAAGGGTCCTACCTGTCATTCCACCATGAAAGGTCCCAACTGGCAGTGCAACAGCTTTTTTGAGGGCCAGGTAGTTGTAATGTTGGAGGCATCAAGGTAGATTCTATCTCTGTGCTGATATTTGCACTCTGGGGTCCTCCCGCAGTCATAGTATCATGCCATGTTGTCCTTTGCCTTTGCCAGCACTGCTCAGGCCTCCTCCTATAACCTCTTCATCTGGTCCACAAATTTGTTTACTGCCTCATTCTCTGAGGGTTGGGTCTAGAGTTCAAAACCCATATGTGGATGCCATTCCATGTCAAGGAAGAATGGGGAGAACTGGGTGGATGTGTGAACATAGTTGTTGTATTGGAACTTGGCATTGAGGAGGAGTTTGTCCCAGTCATTTTGATGCTCATTGCAAATGAAGTGGAGGTACTGCTCTAACTCCTAGTTCATGCATTCTGTCTGGCCATTGGACTGTGGGTGGTAGGTGGTGGAGGTGTGGAACTTACTCCAAGCAGTTGGTAGAGCTCCCTAGTGAACTCCACCACAAATTGTGGTCTCTGATCAGAGATGTAGGCATTGGAGAGGCTGTGGAGCTTCTAGACATTCCTTTGGTACAGGTTCATGGCACCCATGGTGGAGCATGTAGTGTGGGTCAGAAGAAGTGCACTTGCTTGCCATACAGGTCTACCACCACCATGATTGCATCATAACTGTGGGCATCAGGGAGCTCTACAATGAAGTCCACAGAAGCCACACTCCATTGTTTTGCAGGCACAGGTAGTGGGTGTAGCTGTCCATAGAGGAGCCAGTGTTGGGGCTTAGTCCAGAGGCAGAGATTGCATGTACTAGTGTAGGATCCAATATACTGGGACATCTAAGGCCACCAGTAGTTCTGCAATACTAGCTCTAGTGTCTTCCACCATCTGGGGTGCCCTGCAATGCAGGAGTCATGGTGTTGCTCCACAATCCTCCAACAGAGCTCTGATATATTGGGCATATAGATATGGTCTCTAAAAGTCAGGATCCCATCTTGGAGGGCCCATTTGTCTGCACAGACTGCCTTGGCACCAGTAGTATGCCCTAATTTCAGTGTCTGGGCTGCTTGTGCCACAAGCTCCTCCTGCTGACCATCTCAATTACTCCGCTGTATGTCCCAGAGGATGTCCACTTCTGCTTCCTTGATGGCTAGACCCTCCATGGCTTAGATCACAAACAGTTTGGGGTGGAGGAGCACAATGTTGCTATTATCCTTCTTCCCTATGCCATGGTCCACTCTCCAAGACAGGGCATCTGGTTTCCCCATGCTCTGGCCAGGCTTGTGGTGCAAGGAGAAATCAAAGTTGGTGAGGTAGAGGGGCCACCAGGCCTGTTAGCAATTGAGCTTCTTAGCCATCTGGAAGTATTCAAGATTCTTATGATCTATCCAGACCTCAAACTTGTGCCAGACATCTTCCAGGAAGTGCCACCACTCCTCAAATGACTGGATGATGGCCAGCATCTCCTTGTTGTGGATCTTGTAGTTCCACTCCACCACATTCAGACTCTTGGAGTAAAAGGCCACCAGATGCCACTTCCTGTTCTCTGGAGATTGCTGCAAGAGCACAGCCCCAGTAGCAAAGTTGGAGCTGTTGGTTTCCACCCAGAAGGGAGAGTTGGCATCCAGGAAGAGGAGGATGGGTCCAGAGATCATGGCAGACTTGAGAGTGTTAAAGGCTGTCTGCTCCAGAGGTCCCCAACTCCACATAACATCCTTTCTAGTGAGGTCAAATAGTAGATGGGCATGGTTTGAGAAGTCCTGGATGAATCTCCAGTAGAAGTTTGCAAAACCAAGAAATGCCTGCATCTTCTTCTTATTCTTGGGCTCCAGCCACTCTGCCACCTCTGCTACCTTCACTGGGTCCATCTCTGCAGCTCCATGCAAGATGATCAGATCAAGGTACTTGATTCAGGTCTGTTCAAACTTGCACTTCTCCAGCTTAAAGTAGAGCTGGTGCTGGTGGAGGCATTCCAGGATGAGGCGAGTGATCTGACAGTGTTCCTCCAGCATTTTGGTATAGATGAGGATGTTGTCAAGGTACATGCACACTATGCTCTCTGCTATGAGGTCCCAAAAGATGTTGTTCATCATGGTCTAGAAGGTGGTGGGGCTATTGGTGAGCCTGAAGAATATAACAAGTGGCTCAAACAATCCCCAGATGGTCTGGAAGGTGGCCTTCCACTCATCTCCTTCCTGGATGCACACATTGTTGTAACCTCACTGGACATCTAATTTAGTGAAGTATCGTGCACCCTGGAGGTTGTTGATGAGCTCAGAGATGAGGGGAAGGGGGTAACAGTTCTTCACCATTATAGTGTTGAGAACCCAGTAGTCCTGGACCAGTCAGAGTGAGCCATCCTTCTTCTTGATGAAGAAGACTAGAGAAGCCATTGGAGACTTGGATGAGTAGATACAACAAGGCTTTGGAGAACACATCCTCAAATGCATGAAGGTAGGAAGGTACCACATCCCAGAACTCTCGGGGTGTGGCATTAGCAGCAAATGCCTGGGCCAGCCACTGGGACATGGTTTGGCTAGCCTGGATCTCCATAACAGAGGGCAGCAGATGTACAGTGGTAGCATAGATTCAATACCCCACTTCTACTGTGTTGTCCAGGAACTCTGGCTTATCTACACCACCAAACTCCCCTCTGCACTCCTCCTCTGGGGCTCTGCCATTGCTCTGGTTGTCCTTGTAGAGGGCCTCTTTATGAGGAAATGCCAGAGGCAGGGGATCTAGGAGGTCTAGATCTGCAAAGAGGAGAGGGCCAGCACAACATGCATGGATGGCTGCATGCTCTCAAACTTGGGCCCAGCGCTCTGCCCTGTCCTTTGCAGCACAGGTAGAGCACTTCCATGAGCACCTGCTCATGGTTACCTCTCTCTTGGTCCAATTGACCTTGGGGTTGTGCTCATGGAGCCATGTGAAATCAAGGATCATGTCCTGTCTACCCAAGCTAGTGACAGCAAACATGGCATGCTCTGCATGGTTCCAATAATAGAGGACCAGGTCAATCACAGAGTTGATGGCACCTGCTTTGTTAGGCATTCTGTCAATGTTGTAGACAGGAATGGGCTTAGGGAGGGGCCATGTAGTCAAGCTGTAGTGTTTGACAAACTCTAAATCCAGGAACAGTTCTGTTCCTCTGCTATTCAAAAGAGCCATGACTCTGTGGGTTTGCTGAGTGTCTGTCATCTCAATCTCCACATCAAGATGCAGGAAGTTAGCAGACAGGCCAGAAGCCATCACATACTGTTGGGGCATTCAATGCGCCCAAGCAGGGCCATGCTGACAGATCTTCAGAGGTGTTGGGGAGCTTAGTGGGGGCTCCAGAATTAGTATCTATATGTCTGGAGGGGGGCATTGAGGTTCTTCTATCTCAGAATGAAGGATGTTGGGAAAGGCAGTTTCATTTTCTACCAACAGACATGAGAATCTGTTAGCACCTAGCGATGGAGGCATACACCTCATTTGTTGCTCAACTCAAAATCCCCCTCCAGCTCTAGAGGTGAGGTGCACATGCTGATCTCCTCTAGGGTCAACTCCATTGTAGGCTTGTCCAGCAATGGAGCTCTGGCAGCATCCTTTGTGGCTAGCAGCTGCAAGAGGAGTTCCTCCTGCTCTGCCATGGAAAGGTAGCATACTTCCAGGCCCAGGAGACAGTGCCATGCAAAGTGCCCAGGCTTCTGGCATCTCTGGCACAACAGCCAAGTAGCATGGAGCTGCCTAGCAGCATCCACATCCATGAGGATCCCTAGTAGCAAAGGGCATGCTGCAGGGATGGCTGGAGTGAGGACTGGCATTGGGTGGGCAAGTGTGGGGTAGCAGAAGTTGCTGACCAGAGCTGGGCACAGTGCAGAATGTGGGTGCTGGAGCTCCTTCTGGATCTCCATGAGTTGCCATTGGTCCCAGGCTACCTTGTACTATGATGCAATCTTTTTATTATTAGGGCAGCCCTTTGCCAGATTGTCAATATGTTCCATTAGTGTGGGGTGCAAGCCATCCCAGAAGGTGAGGCATAGTTGGAAGCCATTGGGGTAAGCAGCCTGCTCAACCAGAGCACAGAATGAGTCAATGTACTCATCCAATGTATGCTTTCCTTGCCTGTACTGCTCCCTATCATGTAGTGTCAAGGCCATAGTCTTGGCGGGGTCTAATGGGAAAATTCTGCACAGAAGTCCTTCTCAAAGGCAGCCTAGTCTAGAAAACTTCCAACACCTCTGGAGTGATGGAAAACTCGCAGTGCATAGGTGGAGGCACATCTAGTCTTCATGTAGGACAACACCCAGGCTATTTTCAATGCATCAGAGTCAAAGGCATCCCTACTGAGGTGGATATAGGTGAGGCAGGACTGCAGGAATCACTCCCCGCTGGAGCAGGCACCATCATATGCATCTAGTAGCACAGGACACAGAATCTGTGGCTGTAAGGTCACTGAAGCTGTGGAGACAGGTGAGAATACAGTTGGGGCTAGTTCCACAGCTGCAGGAGGGGCAGAGTTTGGGGTTAGGCATTTAAGCAATGCCTGGAGTGATTGGGAGATGAGATTGGTTGTTTGACAGAAAGTAGAGAGTTTGGTGGTATGATGGGTGAGAGATGATTGCATTAGTTGCACCTGGGTTTCTAAGTGTAGTCAAGTGTAGTAGGCAAGTCCAGGCTTTGTCCTGTGGGGCTGGGGCCTCCAAGGATGTGTCTGGGTTGGCAAGCTGAGACATAGGACTCTGCAGTATTTAATTCTGGTGGGGAAGTGATGGATAGTGGCTCAGAGGTTCTTTGTGGCTATGAGGGGCTTCCAGACCAGTTTTAGGAGATTTGTTCTACTATAAGAGCAACCTCTGGAGCAGCAGATCAGAGTCACACAGCTAGCAGAGGGAATCCAAAGTATATTAGCAGAGTAGACAATGATACAATCAGTAACTAATCACCTAGCAGAGGGGAATCTGAAGAGAACAAGTCTAAGGATTCTCACTGCTTGGCATGGCACATCAGTGGTGGCAGAGGCATGGGAACTACTGTATAGAAGACTGGAGCTACTCTTAACCCTAGGGCAGTGATTGCTGAGGTAATACAGAGAACTCTGCAGTTCTCTGGAGATCTCTAGGGTTCTAAAAAGAGCCACAAAGACATTGAACAAGCTGTGGAGGTGCTGGAACAAGTTGCAGAGGTTGCAAATGGAAGTCCCCTGACATCATGGGTGCAGAAGGCAGCATTGAAGTCCACCAACCACTCATCCCATTGGTAGTGCTGAGGATTGAAGTCAGGATCCTCCATATCCATAGTGATGATGCATGACCAAGCCTGAGCCAAGCTGGTGAGATAAGACTGCACCCACATGATCTTCTGCCAATCATCCCAGAATTCCTCAAACTCAGATGCTACCTGAATCTGTTGAACAAACTGGTTGGCCAGCATCTTGGACTTCCCATTGTACACCTCTGGAGGTTTGATCTTGGGCCTCTGCTGCCCATGCAACTCCACCACTGCTAGCTCCAGCATTGCAATACAAGTGGCAACAGCCTCCAGTTCCTTTTGAAACTCTATGAACTCAGCCTGAACCTGTGTTGCCAGATCTGTCTTGGTGGCCTGAAAGACCATCTCCACAATGCAATTCTCAGGCATCTTCATGTTCGACATGGTACACACCTGTGGAAAATTTTCCAGTCCTGTCAAAAAAGAAAAACTTATCTAAGTGTAAGGTTGACATCCAGTGACTTGCAACATAACACAAACAAGAACTGAAAATGGAGATATATTGCAGTGTGTCTATGCCAAGTGCATGAGTACATACCTGAAAACAGAATGGATAAGCTTAGAGACTAGTATACTATGCAGTGCAACTACTGTAGCTAATGATCACATGTGCATGTATTATAACAGAGTGCACCCAGATGTCTTTCTCTTTCAAAACTTCTGCCATATGATAGGAGATGGAGACACAAATGTGATATCTTTTGAAGGAATTAGTGAATGTAGCATGCAACTAGTAGGACTCACCTTAGTTTGACATTGATGCCCTGGTAAGATTCAAACTGCTTCTTTCCATTCTTGAAGAGAAAGTCAAATATCTGTGCTTGATGCATTTCTCCTAGTGCAGCAACTTCCTGGAAGGGGGAGAGGAATTCATGATGATGACTCAGGTCATAGAACAGCTCTGGTTGAATTGGTTGGGGTACTTGAGGCAAATGGGTACAACAAACCTATGCTGCCAACAAACTTGGGGTGTGGGATTGATTGATTTATGGACATGGTTGATATGATGTACCTCTCCCCCCCAAATAAGGACATTGTTGTTGTATACAGTTGCCTCTGTCATAACTCATACCCCTTCTATGGACCTTCAGAGCTATGGGTCATGGGAGAGTATGGTTTACAAAGGAGAGAAAAACAAAGGCCTCAAAAACATCTTAAATTGTGTATTTTTGATGTTCTACCTATTGTATAAGTATTATATGAATAAAGTAGCTAATTTGAAGCAAAAAAATTAGTTATCTTGGAAGGAACCATTGCTTGAGACTCCTCAAGCCAACTCTGCCTTTTAAAAGAGGCCAAGATATGATCCAAATCACATGAAACTGGATCTTTCATACTGTCACTGTAAGTTTTGATCAGTTGAACAACTTGTAGAAGCTCACACCTTGTGGGGTATGCCAAAACTGGTGTATCATCATTGGTGTCATTAGTTCTCCCAACAGTCTCTGCATCTCCTTGTGCTTTGCATGCAGCCAGAATGGCCTGACATATGTCCTTGTCAGTTGCCTGTTCCACATGGTGTACCTTGTCTACTGGGTTGAGGAGATCCTCAATAGTCATTCTATTTTGAGGTTGAAGGACACCAGTTGACTCAAGCCCATCAAGAGCTTTTTCAACCTCCTTCTCTGCTTCTGTAATTGGATCAAGCTGTGTGTTGAGAGCTGTAACTGGTATCAAGGGCTGAGTAGCAGGCTGATCCATTGCTGGGAGGATATCAGCTTTGTGCCAACAGTGTCTAATGGTGGTCATATTTACTTTGTTCTATGCAGTGTCAGCATAGCTTTGAGATGATTGATATCATAGATCTTGGATGGTGTGACCCCCAAATCATAGTGATCAATAGTGCATTCAATATAGGAAGCACAATAATGTGCTTTAAAACATCTAATTATTCCTTGATCTATAGGCTGGATGTGTGTGGTAAAATTCAGTTCAAAATTCTCAACATAAATGTTTTGAAGGCCCTCTGGAACAATATGACCTACAAAGTTGTTTTGCAGAAGAAGAACCTTTTAGTTTTCTACCTGAAGTTCATAATCCCATTGCTCTAGCCAGTTCTTATAAAGGGAGGTCATCATCTATGCTTTGGCATTGTGGTGATAGTCAAATCCCAGCTGAGCACCTGTCTTCTTTTGAAATGCATGTGGAATGTTGGCTTTGCCAATAACCATTGGACAAAGCTTTTCTGATCCATCTGCATTTGCTGTGAATCTATCTCTTTCTCCATTCCATCTTGTCTTGACTTTGTCTCATCTTGTCTGCCTCTGTTTCCTTTATTGTTCCTAAGTTTCTTTCAACTCTGACATCATTACAAACTCTGTGCACATGCTACAACCCTTCAAACATTCATACAATAATCCTGGACCTTGCCCTATGCTCAGCCCCAGAACCTATCTCATTTAATTGATGCCACATCAAACTCTGGCTCTACTCCCATCACTTGCAAAGCCTCTGCTTACTCTGCAGCCCACATACTCCCTTACAGACTTGTACCTGATGCCTGCCCAAGCCCAACATTTAATATACTTGGTCTTAGACTTCCCTGGACCACCCTGGACTTGCTCAGACCACTCCTCCTAGCCTCCTAGCTTCCCCTCACAAGTATCTGAAGTCCAAACCCTCCCCAGAGCACTAGTTTATAAGCACAGGACATCATGTCTGCCTAGTAAGGACTTGCCCAGTTAAGCTGAGCCCCTGTGGTCAGCAGAACCTGACATTGACACCCAGAGATCCATCATTTCTGTCACTTCTGGATGTTGTGTTTGGCACTGCAATTTGGCAGTACAATCCACATTGCTGGTGGCCTCTGCCCATCAATCTTGCCACTTTGCCTTCTCCTTAACCCAGGCAGAGATCAGAGTTGCTTTATGACAAGATTGGGATAAAGCAGATTGAAATGTTTGGCTGTTTTCAACTGATTCTTCCCATTGGCACTATGCCAGTCCAAAGTTTCAATTTACTGTTTCAGTGTCACTACTTCTTTTTTTGTGAAGACCAGTGCTTGTTTTGCTTTTGCTTTTGCTGTATTCTTAGCTTTAGATTCTGTTCTTGTTCCTTGTTAACACACACATGGAGGTCCAATAAGAACATGCCATACATTTTTGCTTCTTCCCAACAGTTTTGGCAAGATCACCTGCTGCCTCCCTGAGTTTTCTAATGAGACCCTGCTGCTGCATGTCCAATTCTATGAGTGCCCTCTCATAATCTGAAGCTGTCTCCAGAGTGTCCACAACTGCCACAAAGTCTACTAGATTGCCATCCTGGTCCAGCCCTGCTTCATCCTCAGAAGAGATAGGTTTTTGTGCAGCCAACTGAGCCTGGAGATGTTCCTTCTTGGCCTTCACCTTGTTTTGCAAGGTCTTCAAGCCTTTTTTAAGTATCTTGAGTGACCTCAGACCCATAGCAACCAAGAAAAAATGCTTTTGGAGTCTATTGATTCATTGCTATGACCTATATTTGGAGATGATGCATTAAAACTATGGGTTATGACCCTTAAGAGCCTATGGGTTATAGAGTATGACAGAGTTGTGGGTTATGGGGTCAATTTCTCCACAAACTGACCCTGTGGATCAAAAATCCTATGGGGTATTACAGAGTATGGGTTATACCTAGTATGGACTATGACAGAGGTGACTGTATGTGGTTGCTTGGCAAAGCTGGCATTCTAGCTCTCAGCTCAATTCTTTGCAGGTTCCATAATTGCCATTGTTTTTCTTTATTATTATTATTCATTAACATGCACAAGGTGCTTGGTGCCTATACTGCACAGTACACAGACCAGCTACATAGCAACAAGAGCAACAAGATACCTGCCCCCCACATACACAGAGAATGAATGGGCCAGTGCTTCCAAGTAATGTTTTAGGTTGTCCTTGCCTATTATATGTTCTGAAGATGAGGTAATGGCCAGGTGTGGTCAAGTGGTCATGATGACAAAGGCTTGCTGGGCAAGCAGGGTTGGGATTTGCCATTGTTGATAAGCCTTGTACACCCAGTTGCCTTCTGAAAGAGCCACAATGTCTTCTGGGATGGACCCCAAGCAAGTTTGGCATCTGCTATATGTGCCAGAGATTGTTGTTGAGAAGTTCACTGAGGTTTATTCTTTGTTCAGTAGGACTGTGACACATCTGTAGTGGGAGATTTTCCTCTGGACAGGTTACATTTGATGTTCTAGTCCTGATCATAACTCTTGTGAGTAGGCATGCTTTGTATGCAAAGACTCTAGATCTAGACTTGAGCTACATGTTGAGTCCAGAATTACGTCTTAGTTTGGTATCTACTATGAATCATGAAAGGGGTTTTAATATATAAACCATGAGCTACAGTCCATGCCTTTGGCATGGGCCTGTAGCTCTTGCTTCATCCTAGACCCAACCTCACTTTGTCTGGTTAGGTCCTGCTGGATGATTGGGTAGAGCAGGGTCCAAGTCTTCTGCAGGTCTCTGTTGAACAGGATCAACATATTCCAACTCATACTCAGAAGGCATGTCATCCTGAGGATCCAATGGATCATCAAGGGGGGGGGATCCAATTGTTCTGCTGGTTGATATTCAGCAGGATCAACATATTCCAATTCATCATCAAGTATGTCATTCTGAACACCTAAACCATTGAAGTCCTCTTCCAGATCAGCTACATGTTGCTCTTCCCAGCCTTGAAAGATCCTTTAAGCCATAGCTGCATTCAAAGGCCTATGTTCAGGATTCAAATCTATATGCTGTTCAACTTTATTAGGTAAAGTAGCATTTAAATCTGTCTTAAACTAACCTCTGGCATAAATTGCTCTTCTTCCTCTCTTTCTCTCTCCTGGCTCAGAATAGCCAAAGGTTGTTGTTGCCTCTCCTGCTCTTCAGCCATAGCAATTTGTCTGAGCCTTTGTTGTGCTTGCAGTACTGCTAGTGCCTCCTCTTGCTGTTTCTTTGGTTCTTCAGCTAGAGCAATATGTCTCATCCTTTGTTGCTCTTGTAAGGCTGCTAGTGCTTGCTCCTGTTGCCTCTGTTTCAGCCTTTGTTGCTTTTGAAATAGAGCTAATGTGGGAAGGGGAGGTAGTATCATTATGTGCATAGGTTCTGGTACAGCAGCTTTTGAGACTCTTCCATGTATAGGAGCAGGCAGAGAGAGCACCAATCTAGGTAAGGGATTCTGTAAAGGTGCATCCCATCCTTCAGGCAGATGGGTTTCAGCAATATCTACAGTAGCTTGAGCAACAGTGGGCTGATTGACTGGTCCCAGCCTATTGACTCTTTCATATACAGGCAGAGGTGGCACCATTCTAGGCAAGGCATTCTGTAAAGGGGCATTCCATCCTTCAGGCAGATGAGTTTCAGGAATACCCATAGTTGCAATAGGCTGATTGAGTCTATTGACTCTTTTCTGTATAGGAGCAGGCAGAGGAGTAACCAATCTAGGTAAGGTATTCTGTAAAGGGGCATTCCATCCTTCAGGTAAAACAGTTTCAGGAATGACCATAGAAAATGGATCATCAGCAGGTGCTAGCTGCCTAATAGGTCTTCCTGAAGAGCTAGAAGTGGTGGCTATAGATTGGTGATTAAGCCTCAATCCCCCAGATCCTATATCCCAGATCCCATAGATTTATTGTTACCCCCAGTTCCCATACCCCTAGATTTCATAGATTGATTGTTACCCCCAGTTCCCATACTCCCAGGCCCCAATTGAAGTAGTGGGACAACTACAGTATTGATCTGTTCTAAAGATCTATTGTTTCTATTTGCATGATGATCATCAGGATCTGTCATTTGTAACTGTTCAAGTCTCCTTTGATTCCTAGCCTGTTGCCTTTGGCTTTCAGGAATAGTAGGTGGTTGCCTGAAACATCAATTGTTAAGCAATTTAACAGTCAAAAACTATTAAAATCAACTTGCATGATAAGATATTTGATATATCAATAGCCCAATGTAGTTAAGGAGTTACTAATAAGCTTGTTAGTCAACATCAATCAATCAATAGATGTGACCAAACATACTTTGTTGTGTGGCCTCCTTTCCACAACTTTGAAAATGCCCATTGTTTGGTCATGTTGTGTCCAAAAACATGTGAGGCATGAAAAACAGTATCCACCAAATTGTGTTTGGCCTTTTTCATCCCTGCAGACTAATTGGCATCTTTTACACATAGTGAAAAGATAGTATCCACTTATTAAAGTTGTCTACTATAATTTTTTTTTCAGGAAAACATGTTTGAACAGCCAAAAACAGCCAACTTGTATTGTGTTCACTTTTAAAAGGCAATTCTTATGTAAGAATTGGTCAGCATTAGTCAGGCTTACTTCAGCAGAATCCCAAAAAGTCATCCACACAGCCACTTTCCCATGTCCATCATCACATATTATATAGATGAGCTACACCCCATGCCTTCAGCACAGGCCTGTAGCTCTTGCTTCATCCCAGACCCAACCTCACTTCGTTCAGTCAGGTCCTTGTATTTCAAACTTAATGCTAATTCCCAGACCCAACCTCACTTTGTTCAGTTAGGTCCTTGTATTTCAAACTCAATGCTAATTCCCAGACCCAACCTCACTTCATTTGGTTAGGTCTTTGTATTTCCAACTCAATGCTAAATCCCAGACCCAACCTCACTTCATCCAGTTAGGTCCTTGTGTTTCAAACTCAATGCTAAGTCCCAGACCCAACCTCACTTCATTCAGTTAGGTCTTTGTATTTCAAACTCAATGCTAAGTCCCAGACTCAACCTCACTTCATTTGGTTAGGTCTTTGTATTTCAAACTCAATGCTAAATCCCAGACCCACCCTCACTTTGTTTGGTTAGGTCCTTGTATTTTGAACTCAATGCTTAGTCCCAGACCTGTCACGACCCGTTCCCCAAAACCCCGCACATCGTCCATCAAACCCCCGAACCCCCAAAAGGACCCCCAACGCTCCGCCGAACTTCCGCCCATGCCCACGCCTACTTCGGCTAACTCCGACACCTCCCCGGCTAACTCCGACGGCCCCCTGGCCAACTTTGGTGCCTGCCCCGCAGCCACTGACACTTACCCTGGGCTTCCCAAACCCCGAGAACCACCCCCGCTATTCCTGATCTTCGCCCACCCATCATTAACTTGACACCCTGCTTCCTCCGACCTATTCCGGAATATCACGACAACCTCGGAACAACCCGCGATCCCATCAACGTATCAGCGCGGCACGATCTTCGATCACAACCGACACCCGCCCACTCCGTCAAGCCCTGCCAAGCCCCGCCGCCACAGCCGACGTACCCCGAAGTCCTCCGGTAGTCAGTATATAAGTCATCGAGTAGCTCTTCGTACTCCAGTCTTGATATTGCTTAACGTTACCTATGGTCTGATTGCTTCCTTTTTGTGTTTCGTGTTCGTTCTCGTGTCTCTTTCTCCTTACTCTCAGTTTCCCGGTCTTATCTCAGTCTCCCGGTCTTATCTCAGTCTCCCGGTCTTGTCTCGTCCCCTTTTCGTTATCGTTCTCGTTATTGTTTCGTACCTCCACTCGAATCTACTCTTGTTCCATATTGTCTCGTCCGACGCCGTCTCGGTGACGTCGTCTGACCCTTGTGCCCAATTCTTCATCAACCCTAACGACCTCACGAACTCCGCAATTATAATTACGAACCCCAACACTCCTTACCAGGTCCGAACCTCACTCTTCGCTCGGTCCCGGACTCCATCAACTCCAAATGATCTCCCATCAAACCCCGGCTCCGCCCCCAGCCACCTACTCCCTTGCTTCCGCAAATCTCCCGTACGGCCTTCTGCCTGAACCCCGCCAAGACCGTCTCATTTCCCCACAATCCGACTTCTCCGGACCTTCCCGGACCTGTCTGGATCACATCTCCCAATTACCCGCGCAAACCACCAGGACCCAGAACGTCTTCGAGTGTCCGGTCACCAATGCAGGGGAATCACGCCCGCCTAGTAAGGACTCGCCCAGTGCAGCTGCGCCCCCGAGGTCAGCGGACCCTGACAAGACCCAACCTCACTATGTTTGGTGAGGTCTTTGTATTTTGTCAACTCAATGCCAAGATCCAAACTCAGCCTCAGTTTGTCTTTTATCCCAGACCTAACTGAATGAAAGCTGACTTTGGTCTTTCTTTTTTAAATCAATGTGTTGCTAGTCCTGTCATTGTCAATGTCAGTAAACATAAGTCTATACTATGATTTCAATTATATTTCACTCAATCAAATGAACTTTCCTTTATAAGTATTCCATTACTTTTAATATAATGCTGAAATCCAGACCAAATCTCACTTTGCTTGGTTAAATTTTCAATATTCCAACTCTTGCAAGTGATTATCATCAATAAATCATCTATAATATACTTGAACATTTAGAATTATTGATCAATCAAAGTCTCCTCCACCTTCTATCCCCTTATTACTCATGCACTTTGAAGAGCATGTTAGACAATTTTTGGACACCAAAATATACTAAAGAGAAACAAATTAGGGAAAGCAGTCTGAGTAATGAGATATCTATAATTTCATTATTGGTATCACTAAATGGTACTAATACTTAGCAATCAGACCTTTGACATCACTCATCTGTTGTCTTCAAAACTTGATATATCTGACTATACATCATCTAATCACAAACCATACACCTTCAAATCAAAAACTCTGTGGATCCTCAGAAACAGGATGTAGCCTACAGCTAGTAGCAATCCAGTCTATTCAAACATAGATATATGTCATAATACTGAGCAAAAAACCTCCTATTCCAGTCCCTTAACAGAAGACTATCAACTTTTCACATTCTATATTCTTACTGCCTTCTGAAGCTTTTTCCATCTCAAAGCAATCTTCAATGCTCTCTTCACTAATAGTAGCATAATAAATTAAACCCTCCATTCTTTTCTCAGAGGCTGTCATAATGTAGTCAAATATCTACTGAGAGCAGGAAAAGTTGGAGATGATCAGGAGTAAGTTGACTCTAAGACATAGGAACTGATTACTGTAAAATTAGAAGAATTCACACTTTTAAGTCTGAACCATACACCTTGAAATCAGAAAGCCAGCAAACAGCTATCAGCACAGTCCAAGTATAGCTTCACTTTGTTTGGTTAAGGATTTGAATTTACAATTCAATGTTGGTACCACCTAACATCACAGAATACACATTCCAAGTTAGGGGATATCAGCAATCAAATTCAAGTCAGATTTATAGTCAAAACATACTGTATGTCATAAACCTCTCAAAGTCCCTCAGGAACCATAGTTGCCTAGAGATATACACTGGGCAACCATTCTCCTTTCCAAAGAATAAGTAGAAGCCTTTAAGAGTTAAAGAAACATTTTAAACCACTTCTTTGGCCATTTTTGATCATGAATTTCATTGTTCTGACCTTTCTTTCTTTCCTAAAGAACAGCCAGAAGTGTTGCTTGAAGAGGTATATCAAAAGACAGTACATTTCACATAAGTCATGCCTGAAAAAGGCTGAAATTTGCCTGAAATATCAATCTTAATGGCTCAAAGAAACAATAGATTCATGCTATCAACCAAAGCTGTCTGTTTTTCCTTATTTGAAGTGTGAACAAAGAGCCAACTACCTTAAAAGGCAATTCTTATGTAAGAATTGGTTAGCATTAGTCAGGCTTACTTCAGCAGAATCCCAAAAAGTTGTTGCATATATAGGCACAGCCACATTCCCACATCTGTCATCCCATATATTATAGACAAGCTATGGTCCATGCCTTTGGCACAGGCCTGTAGCTCTTGCTTCATCTCAGACCCAACCTCACTTTGTTTGGTTAGGTCCTCAATATTCTACTCAATGCTTCATCCCAAACCCAACCTCACTTTGTTTGTGTTGCTTTTCTCTTACAATTCAAACACTGAGATTTCATGTATAAACCAATCCATGTATCTATATTACATTATTCACAAAATACTACAATGTCTACTGGTATATATTAGAGATGCTGAAAATTATAAAAGTTAGTATTAACCAAGCAATTATTTAAATTGTCACACTTACATTTGTAAACCATCCAGAATATCTATACTACATGGTCCAGCTATAGACATTAGATGCTGAAGTTCATAGAAATTAGCCATTTGTTGCTTGAATCCAACAAAAGTCACACTTACATTTGTAAACTATTCAGTATTTCTTGATAGACAATATTTGCAGTCTTTCTTGATGTGTTTTCTAGGTCCAAAATTACTGAATATGATCTCCTGATGTGCACCAAGAAAATGCAACATAAAGTTGGCCATGTACAAAAACTCCTGATTGAAGGTCCAATCCAGCATGCTTGACTGATTGACCCTGAGACTTGTTGATTGTCATAGCAAAGGCCAATCAAACTGGGAATTGTCTCCTGCACAATGGAATTGGCAAATCTTCTTCAGAAACATCCATGTTGATTCTTGAAATCAAAACAATTGATCCTGCAAACTTGGCATCTCTACTGATGATTCTACATCTGAGAACTCTGTTGCTGATGTGAGTGACAATCATTCTTGTCCCATTGCAAAGTCCTTTAGCTGTATCCAGATTCCTAAGCAGCATGACAGGAACACCAATCTTCAGAGCCAATCTAGCCAAAGGCAAACTGCTGGTTCTGAAAGAGTTGAGGTATTCCATTGGATACAATACAAGACCATTAGGATTCCCATCATCAGATATGACAGAGTCTGCACTCTGCAAGATTTTCTCTTCTCCTTGGCATCTCTGTAAAACTTCAGAGTTGATATCCTCTACATTAGAGTTCTTGCCACCCTCTACATCAGAGTTCTTGCCAGAAAGGATGGTACAGTCCAAGTAATACTGATCATCTTGATGGTGATCAATATGAGGATAAGTGGAAGAGATCAATCCAGTGACAGAATTGTCATCACAGATCATGGTTTGTGGAAGTTGTATTGTTTATCCAGGCCCAAGGTTTTTTCCAGCACCAACATCCAATAACCAAGCTGCATGAGCAATGTTATCAGGAGTCTGATCCAATCTCATGTTTTGAACTAAGTAGTGGACTTGAATCTGATCCCAAAGTCTTCCTCTTTTGAGTGAAGCAGCAATCATCTGCTGCCTGAGTCCTTGTTGGATAACTGGGAGAGTTTGCCTAAAATCTCCTCCAAACACCACAGTCACTCCACCAAAAGGAACATCCTTCTCCAGAATGTCTCTGAAACCTTGATCTACAGAGTCAATGGCATTTTTGTGTTGCATTGGGACTTCATCCCAGATGATGACTTTGGTCCAGAGTAGGAGTTGAGACAACTGAGTTCTTCTCTTGATATTGGCAATGGATGTATCCAGAGCAGGAATGGGAATTTGAACCTTGAATGTGCAGTTCTACCACCCTCTAGCAACAGGGCAGCAATCCCAGATGATGCTATACATAATACCACATCTCCATTGGACTGAACAGCAGAAGCCAAAGTGTTGCAGACAAATGTTTTACCACATCCACCTGCACTGTGAATGAATATCATCTTGCCCAAGTTGTTGTCCACAGAGTCCATAACTTCATTGAAGTCCCCCAATTGTTCACCATTAAACCTGTCCTTGTTTTCATCTACCCTTCTCTTCAACTCCTCAACATCATAATCTGTTTTTCTTCTTGCAAAAGCCTATTTCCTGAAATCATTTGATCAGTATCAATGTCAACTCTTTATACAATGTCCAACTTGCCTGGAATCACATTCCAAACTTGTTGGGGTTCTGGCATGTTTGGAAAGTCTTGAAGAGTCTCACCAAAATTCTTCAAGTTGTCATTGATCAGATGAAGGCCATAGTCATAGCTATCTTCATCAGTTAAGTCTCAGTCCCTGTGTTGCCTGATATTCTCCAATCTGTGTCAAAGATCATCACAAATGGAGTGCTTGAATTTGTCCCATAGAGCCTCTGGAGTGGTAGGAGCACAGTGGAATAGGATAGTGCAAAAGAGCTGTCTGAGAGCTGATCCTGACTGGATTGGAGCAGCTTCAGCAAGACACTGTCTCCATTCTGCATCATTTTCTAGAAGACCAAGGGCCTTGCATGCCTCCTTGTAAGTAGGATAGGTATGGCTATTGACTGTCCTGAGATCAGCCCATGATGTTGCATTGGTCACAACTGTTAGGAGCATTCTGAAGTAGAACCTTTCTCCCTATTTTGGTGAAGCAAAATACATCCTCCCAATAGCTGTTCCTCTTTGCCTCTCTTTCCAAGTCCTTTTGGAAGCTTCATAGACAAACTTAATTGGAAAGTTCTGATAAGTGGTGTTGTTATTAGGGAATCTGGCATTGGCTTCAAACCAAGCAGTGAGTGCAGTCTTGTTTGTATTAGGCCTAGCAGCTACCATCTCCAAAGGCTCATTATCCTGAAAGTAGACTTCATGTTGGCCCTCCAAATGCACAGGTTATTGATATACAGGGGGATGCTCTCCATGCATGTTGAATTCAAAGATGTGCCAGCATGATTCAGCTGCAGAAATGTATCTGGCATCCAAGTGTTCCTTGATTTCATCCCTCTGCTCTCCAACAATTTCCAATATTGTCCTATCATGGCCTTTGTAGATGTACTTGTGAATGTGCTTGATGGCTTCTACTGAAGCACAAACCTCCACATTGATGTGACATTTGTACTTGGCTGAGAGATAAGGTTGGGTGGGACAACATTATGATTGTCATAACAATAACCATTCTTTTCAAAGAAGCACCCATTGTTAGGCCTGGCATATTGAGGATAGCCATTATCTCCATACTGAGTAGCCTCTTGGAATTCCTTTGGATATTTCTTGGAACATTTGCCATCTACCATGCACTTAGCATTGAGTTTGGCAGCTCCACATGGGCCATGGACCATATTGGTAGTAACAACCTGACAACAAAAGTAAGTTACTGAATCCAGAATTTAAACAAAGCCAATACCTGATACAATAGAGGCTGAGCAACTGGATCTGGAATTTGGGCAGGAACAATGGAATCCACATTAGATGCATCCTTAATCCTGTGATGATGGTGGAAAAAGATCAAGATGTGCATGTGTGGAAGTCCTCTCTTTTGGAATTCAATGGTATGAACATAAACCACACAGCTGCCAAAGAGACCTTCCTTGATCTCCTTCACCACAGCATTTTTCTTGAGTTCAAATACTCTGGCAACAATATCAGGTCAATCAGCAGCTGTTTGTTTCTTCCTATTGACTGCAGGTTCCTTCAAGAGAGCTTCTTCAATTTCTGACCACTTTGGATTGGCAGTCATAGTCAAGAAGAGATCAGGTTTTCCAAAATGCCTGCAAATAGCCATAGAGTCCTGGAATAATTGCTGTATTTGTCATTCACTTTCAGTATGAGAGGAGGAAGGATGACATAATGGCTTTGTGGGGTGATCTCTTCATCTCCAGCAGCAGCATCCACCACTCTCTAATAGACTTCAGCTCTGATCTTCTTCTGATTGTGCCAAACCCAATTCAACTTGGTTTGCCCAGTTGAAGCCCATGCATCCACAACATATTGCTGAAATAGCCTCCCACTCCGGCATAGAGCAGCATTAAATTCCAGAGTTCTTTGTTGAAGCCTATATGCATAGTATGAGGTTTTAGAGACCTTATTTGTTCTTTGTTGCCCTTGTGGGCCATGTCTGGCAAGAATGTTCATGTGGTATCCAGGCTCTCCAGTGGGAAAGATGATTGTGTAGTGCAATGGAGTGTAATATGGATGCAGATGGCTGATCTGCTTCAATTCCCCCTCCATGCAAGTGCAAGACTATATCATGATGATTTGATTGCTCCTCTGAGCCATCTCCAGGAATTACAGCTGCAACCCCCTCCTGTTCATTGGGGTCATTATAGTGTCAAGGATCTCCAAAATCAGCTGTAAGCTTGACAGAAGCCTTTGTGGTTGGCCTTCTGGAACTTCTCCCATAATCTGCCTAGCCTGCTTGTATAGGTCAATGAAGGGATTGACTCTAACAAGCATATCCTGCAAAGAGGCCATTATCTGAGGGTCCAGCCTGGAATTGTTCTGTTGACAAAAAGCCAATTGCTGATTGTGATTGTAAAAGTAGAGCTGTGCATATACAGGTGGATTGCCTTCAATAGGAAGCAAGGCACCTGTCAAATAATATAGTTCTCCATTGATCCTAAAGCTGTATGGTCCAGGAGCATTGGTAATGGCATGATCAATTTTGACTTCCAGAGATGTGAATGCAAAGGCTGCATTGTATTGACAAATAAATGTTTTAAAAGTGTCAGAGAGAGGATGATGCCCATGGAGCAGGTTCAGTAAATCTGCTGGAGCATCTTGAAGCCTAGGCAAATTCACTTGGCCTTGTAAGCCGCACATGCCGAATTTTGGATCATAAATGGTAGACTTGGTGAGCTTTTCAGCATCAAAATGTAGAGCCTAGCAGTGTGGACATATGACAGTCATAGGACCAAGATAGTGTGGAGGGTATTCAATCAAGTAAAGTTGCCTTCCTCTTGGAATAGGCTGAATAGGGCCAAGCTGTGGTGGAATAGGAAGCTCAAGGGGAGGCTGTTCAGCAGAATTTTGTAGTCTTGCTGGATGGTTGGGTGGAGCAGGATCCAAGTCTTCTGCAGGTCTTTATTGAATAAGATCAACATAATCCAAGTCATCATCAGAAGGGATGTCATCCTAAGGACCCAATGGCACATCAAGGGGAGGATCCATTTGCTCTGCTAGTTGATGTCCAGCAGGATCAACATAGTCAAAGTCATCATCAGAAGGTATGTCACCCTGAGGACCCAATGGATTATTAAGGAGAGGATCCAATTGCTCTGGTAATATATAGATAGATGGATGGATGGATGGATAGATAGATAGATAGATAGATAGATAGATAGATAGATAGATAGATTCTGGGTTTCATACTACTCACCAGGGAGCCTGTGCTGTGTGATAGTCTCCAACTAATCATTACATTGACAGGTCAGTTGCTTAACACATTACCAGTAGTGCGTACGGC